>MJUU01053347.1:0-13842 GCA_002080025.1 Modiolus philippinarum
TGTTGGGATTATATCCTTAAATTGGAAGTCAACAAATTATATGGATATAATAACAGACATCAAATAACACATTGGAACTCTTCGCAGGTTTGGAGGAAACACCACTCTATCTTGGATCCCAGGCCATGCTAATATAGCCGGGAACGAGATAGCTGACCAACTAGCCAAGACCGCTGCGAAAGAGGCAGAATCACTAAACAGCTAATATAACGTGATTACAAAATCAGATGTGAAGTGGGCTGTAAAAAAAGTGAACAAAAACGAAATGGCAGAACAGATGGTCCATCTAAGAAAAAGGAAGGGAATTACATGAGCTTATACCAGATGTTGGTAAAGCCTGCCACCTGGATATTCCAAGTATACATATAGGAAAAATCATATCTGAACTAAGGACAGGATATGGCAGGCTTAATAAATATCAACACAACATTGGCAATTCCCTCACGCCATATTGCGAATGCAGGGCAGAAGAGACACCTGAACATTTTCTCCTAAACTGCCTGAATTACAGAGAAGCAAGAGATGAAATGTTTACAGAACTTAAAAGTCTGCATGGAAAAATAGACATGACGGCCATGCTTACAAATAATCTGAACTACAAAACAAATCAGGACGATATCAAGAGCTGATCGTCATGTCTTGATCCTGAGCCTAACATTATTATACCCAAAGTATTAGCGAGAAATCACTCAGAGCTAAAAGAACACAGTCGAGAGATATATTTAGTAGATCATGTGACGATGAGTGTCATCTTTGACCTTAGGATCAGGATCAGGATGGGTTACAAGCAAACGTGACGGACATATTTTTTAAATGCGACCATGTAAGAAACCATTGTAACTTGCCCACTACAACAATGTAGCAAGATGGCATACCGAACTGTCAGGCTCATTTTAAAGGGAAAATATATAACTAAATAGTAAATACCGAAGAATGCTGAAAATTTTAGATTCCCATTTCGATATCTTATTACTCTTTGGTGATTAAAATAAAAACATTTTGTAAATCATTATTAAATGATGAACAAAAACTGATATAGAAAAAAACTAATATGATATAAATGGCGCGGATCTTTCGGAAGTATATCTTAGGGACTACAGTGACAATGATTGGTTTCTATTGGACAAGTGGTTTCAGAGCTCTATAAATGAAGAGTTTTTGGAGGACGCACAACAAATAAACGGCAGACAAATATAGCAAAGTTAGCTAAAACTGAAGTCACAAGGCAACTTTAAATGATAGTGTTCAGGCATATTCGGAGTAAAACTTTCTAGTTGTTAGATTGATTGATAAATTGACTGATAAAATGCATAAATACCGGTTGCAGAAAACAAACAGTATAAATTTCTTTATGCTGTACACGTGTTTGAAGGAGTTACCTTAAAATCAAATAATATTTAAACCCGTACCCCAAAAATAGTCAAAAAAGAAGTACTAAATACCAAACAACTTCGAAATAGGGGGCCAAATCCAGTACCAAGGACATATGCCGAGTGCCGTACAAGGAATGAAGCCTTAGTATTTTAAGGGGTTTGAATTTTGATAAAAACAGTATATTGCTATAAAACGCAAGTTACATTTTTCATGTTAGACAAGTCTGACTATTGGGCTAGTGAATACCCTCTGAGACCTCTGGTCCACCAGCAGTGGCCATCGACCCAATGGTTTCAAAATAGAAAACTAGAGGCTCAGATACTGGGTCTGAATCGCTCACCTGACAAAATGCTTACAGCAGTTGATGAAAAGATGTTTATCCCATAGGATCCTATGTTAAAATATGTTCTGTGCTGGCGGTCTTGTTTTTTTTTATCGATCAAAACAAAATATGCAATCTTAGTTTGACTGAATTTGCTTCAATAATTTAAACGCATGCAATGAAAAAAAAATGTTTTAATATATGGGTACAATTCTAAACCAAGTTCAATGCTGGGACCTATCTTCTTTGTCAGATCCCAAGAAAATGAGAAATCTTTGTTAAGGACCTTCCATACATCATTTCTGTAAAGTTTGCCTGAATTTGCTTTAATAGTTTCAGAGGAGAAGATGAAAATGATGTTTTCCCCATAGGGTCCAATGTTAAAACTAAAATCAGCGCTGGCGGCCACGTTTTTTGTCGAATTGGAATAAAATGAGCCATCTTTGCAAAGGACCTTTAGTACATCATTCCTGTAAAGTTTGGTTGAATTTGCTTCAGCAATTACAGAGGAGTTGATGAAAATGTGATTTTTCACATAGGGTCCTATGTAAAACTCAAGTTCCGCGCTGGCGGCCATGTTTTTTATTGGATCAGAAGCAATCTTTGTAAAGGACCTTTCATACATCATTCCTGTAAAGTTTGGTTGAATTTGCTTCAGTTGTTTCAGGGGGAGAAGATGAAAATGTGAATTTCCCATAGGGCCAATGTTAAACTATGTTCCTTGCTGGTGGCCATATTTTGTGACGAATCCAAATAAAATGAGAAATCTTTTGTTAAGGACCTTTAGTACATCATTCCTGTAAAGTTTGGTAGAATTTGCTTCAAGTTCCATGCTGGCGGCCATGTTTGTTGTCGAATCAGAATAAAATGAGCAATCTTTGTAATGGACCATAAGTGCATCAATCACGTAAAATTTGGTTGAATTTTCTTCAGCAGTTTCAGAGGACTTGATAAAAATGTGATTTTTCCTATAGGGTCCTATGGTGAACCTGAGTTCCGCACTGGCGGCCATGTTTTTATCGCATCAGAAGGAAATGAGCAATCTTTGTAAAGGACCTTCCATAAATCATTCCTGTAAAGTTTGGTTGAATTTGCTTCAGTCAGTTTCAGAGGAGTTGATGAAAATGTGAAAAGTTAACAGACAGACAGATGGACGATGGACGCCAGGTGATGGCATTAACTCACACTGACCCTTTGGGTCAGGTGAGCTAAAAATGATAAATTAGAGTTTACATCCGGGAAGAATTATTTCAGCTATACTAGGACAAGATTAAGTTAATAAATAAAAACAATTCAAAAGAAAAAATGTAACAACAGTGGGTGACATAGCAAAAGCAAAGAGTTTTGAAAGACACTGAAAATTGGGAGGAAATTTTGCCTTCTTCTATGCGACAAACTGAAAGGGTGCTCTTTTATCCTGTAATATTGAAGGAGTCTTTATACTGAAAGAGTGTTGTTTTCCTCCACACAGTTTGTCTACAATGGTTCATGGTCAGACCCTGTATATAGACAACAGTGGGATACAACCAGTCAGCCCTTAAAACAGAGTTCCTGGAACCAATCCAAACTGGTGCCGAGCATAGTTAATGGAAATTGATATCAGTGTAAAAATAATAATCAAATAGAGTTCAAAATATTATTTGTGTCAGACTGGCATTTACACCTAACAACAAATAAAGTATGGTTTAAGTTGTATAACTGATGATAAATTGGGCAAGACTGAAGACTGTAAAAAAGCCAAACATAATATGACCACAATATACTGGGAAAATTAGGATAAGTGTTGATACACATTGTGAGCATGAATGGATAAAAATTACCATGACATTGGCACAAAGTAAAATTGAGCTGTCAGACTAGCATGTAGACACTCAGGGATGCAGATGTACAAGGCTACCAAAGATGGTGATTATATAAGGTCATCTAAAACATGAAAATTAGGAGCTCATGATTTAAGGTTTCTGGAGTAAATTTTAAAAAAATGTTTTGTCTAGGTCTTAAGGTAACAAAGATTTCACAGGTTAGCACAACTGCAACTCAGAAAAACTTGAATCATACTTTCAGTGAACCTACATTAGAACAAGGAAACAAAAACTGTTCACAAAATAAATACTTTATTAGAACATAACAAGGCAAAAAACTTAATAAAAGTGTGTAACAATGCATTTTATGGCATGAAGAGGACTTTATTACATCTTCAAATAACTTAATAAAAGTGTGTAACAATGCATTTTATGCCATAAAGAGGGCTTTATAACATCTTCAAGTAACTTAATAAAAGTGTGTAACAATGCATTTTATACCATGAAGAGGACTTTATAACATCTTCAAATAAAGAATAACAGAAAATCATTTTCATCCTCTATAGAATAGGTTCTTATTTAATGTAACATGGTTTCAATATCATTTACTTATTGATAAAAAAAAATGGAAACTTTCAAAAAAAAACATACAATGCTGCTGCTGTTGTTGTTGATTTTTTTAAATTGATTAAGAGAAACTGATTTTTTATGAATATGCACTATCAAAGGATATTATCAAGTATATGTGAGATCATTTCAAAAATGAAACAATAAAGCTTATTTAAGCCTTTATGGGCTATATACATATATATTTTACAATGAAATTTAAAGGCAATTTATGGAAATATAAAAATTCTTATAAGTATATTATTGGTGAATGAAAGGATATGTAGTAAATATACATGAGACAAAGTGTCTACAAATACATTGTAAAAACAAGCAAAGGAACAACACTTTAATTGTTGTTCTTCGTCTTGATGTCACCATGAGCATGTTATTATTGCCTTTATTGTTCTTAACTCCAAATTTAGGGCTATCAATTTAAATAGGAAAATTTGATAATATTTTTTATTAATGGTAATTTAAACTGTAGCCAGTATGTCAAACTGTCTAAACAAAACATCAATATACACTAGGGGGAGGTGGGGGTTACAGTCAGATTAGAGAGGTTTTATATCTGTATACATTGTACTTGGAACTATTGAGACCATGTTGGGGTCCAGTTTAGACATATTTTACATCTGTAAATTTGTAGACTTAACATGGAATTAGTTTACATGCTTTGATCCAGTTTTTACAGGTTTTACATTCTTATATTTTTAGTTTAGTTTCCCATTAAGAAAATTATTACTGTACTTTTGAATTAGCTTTACATATACAGTGAAACCTGTCTAAACCGAACCCCTCTGGGACTGAAGAATTTGTTCGGTTTTGACAGGTGTTCGGTTTACACAGGTTCAAAATATAAACAAATTGATAGAAAAGGTCTTCACATTGTGTTTGGTTTAGACAGGTTTTCGGTTTAGTCAGGGTTCGGTTTAGACAGGTTTCACTGTACATCGCACATTCTTATCACAGCTTGGCAATGTGCAGCTTCAAGGAAGGGCATGGACCTCAAACACTTGACTTGAGAAGATGAGCAATGTATGCATAAGACCAGTCATTGCACTTATATTTATCAATCAAGTTGAAGATTAACTCATACATGTATATGGATAGATTTTGACTAAATCTAAATCAAGTTATTTGTACTTGGATTTTAATGACATATAAGATTAAAAGGAAAGTTCATAACTGGATTTTTTTCTATATATATATAATTGTGACTTTCACTTATGTAAACTGTTTATTCATTATTGTATCCTGTATCAGTAATAGATTTTACAATCCAGGACAATAAAAGTCTCAAATAAGATCATTTAACATGAAAGATGCTTCCATGAATTGCAGATCTTCGGAAATTATAGTAATTTATACCTCATGTTTTGTCATAAAAATAGAATAAATTGAGAAATTAATCACTGTAAGTTTTAATCTAATGAACATATGAGTATATCCAATAAAAATAATAAATCTACACTCAATATGGAGATGACGTCAACAAAGAAGCAATTTAAAAATGAGGAAAATATTAAATATAATTAGTTAACTTTCAATAAGAACAAGGAAAAGGGTAAAACAGCCATTTTTATGTAAAAGAAATTACAATAATTCTAATATACACCTAGGACTAGTTTCCCCAACATCATAACTTTTGAGTATTTTCACAAGGCAATAATTGGAAGTTCTTAATTCTGAAAATTACAATTGCAGAGTTGATGAAAATTCTACTTTGTGATGTTTTATAAAACTGTACTCAGGGTGCCTTTGATAAGGTCTGTAAGTCTCGTCTTGTGACAATGTGATTTCACGATAAAATTGAAATTCAAAAACGTTTCCTGTGACGTTTTCAGATTATGATGTTTATCTCAGATTATGACATTCAAATTTTTGTCTGACGCATCATATGTTTTTGTTAAATAAAAGGCTACGCCGAGCGCAGCATGATACGACCGCAGCATGTCGACCACTGAAATTTGAATAAGTGTAATTTAAAAGTGAATAAGGACACGGTTAAGAGTTTGACACAGGATGAATCCAAAGAAAAAAATCCCCGTTGAACTCCAATTAAAAATAATAATGTTACATATTTTCAAAAATTGCAATTTCGGCCCCTTTGAACCCTTATATCTTGGAAACGCCAGGAGCTACGCCAAATCTGTTGACATAAATCAAGAGGAACCCTAAGAAAAATATCCCATCAACATCGGATGAAAAATAAAAATTTTAGTAAATCTGCATGTTTGCAATTTTTGCCCCATTTGGCCCCTCATAGCTCGAAAAGGAAACAAGTTATCAAAAATCTAATGGTGCAGCACTAATATTAATTTTTCATTTAGAATCCATTGCAAAAAACTGCATCAAAATCAGACTAAAAATAAAAAAATATAATTTTTGAAATTTGCCCCTTTTGGGTCCCATTTATCTCATGAACGGTACAAGCTACTTCAAATCCATTGACATACAACAGATAGGAAATTTCCTCAGGAACACATTGAAAGAAACCCAATCAAAATCTGATAAATAATAAATATTCTACAGCCAACCAAATATGTGAAACACCAAATTTTGCCCCTTTTGGCCCCTTTTTTAAAAACAGGAGGGGCCAAAATAACAAAAACTATACCCAGACTTCCTTTTGTGACAAGGAACACTGTGTCAAAATTTCATAAGGATTGATCTACATAAAGTAAAGTAATTGACCAAAAACAAAAGTGTCTACAGACAACAACGACGCCATATGACGACAACGACTACGACGACAGCGCCATACCATTATACGACCACAAATTTTTTGCGGTCGTATAAAAAGTAACATCTGGGTACAACTTATGTATACAGAAGTTTCAAAGTTGAACGAGACTTACAGACCCTATGGCAGATATTGTTCCATTCCGAACAGATTTTTTTTTTTTTTTAATTTATTTAACAATAATCCAAAAAAGATTATTTTCTTTAATGTGCACAATGATTGAATTTTTTCCAACAAAAATGAAAACAGGATATTTTTAGAATTGCCACTTAAATTTAAATGGTCCATTTGACTATTGTTTAAAAATTGAAAATAAAACCTTAAATATGATTGCACATTAAATTTTCTAAGCCATAACTTGAGCAAGAGACATATAAAACCAAAACAGGAAACTCTATGATCATGCCATGTTAATCACAACAAACATGATAAAGCCACATCAGAACCTCTAAAACTACTTATGATTTAGTTAACATATTTCTAAAAAGAAAAGTAAATTGTGCTTATTAGTTTTATGATGTAGTTCAGAAAAAACGGTAAACAAAAAAACATCGACAAATAAAGCAAAGACTTCATGTTGGAATTTCATGATCTAAACACTTTGAAGATTGTAGTGTTGCTTTTCGACTATTTAAACTTCTCTTTGATATCCATGGTTACAACTTTCTAGTTATGAAAACTGGAAAGTGCCTTACCTTGTTGTTGTAGTATAGATAGTTTTATTATTTATTTTCATATATTTTTCAGGTATAAGGGGATTATTTTGAGAAGTAAAATCTTATATCAAGGTCTGGATGGCAGTGAGATTTCACAGGAATTCATGGAGTTGCCATTATCTGGTTTTATATGTCTCTGACTTTAGTACTGATATTCTTATAATCAAAATGAAACTCAGCTTTATTCAATTTATTTGAAACATGTTTGATAAACATTATCCTATAATACAGATAATTGAATCAAGATTACATGAAAGAAACCCAATATTGTTTAGATAAATGAGAATAAAATTGATTAAAACCAATTATTTGTTGTTAATTCAAAATAAACAAGACTAACAACACCACAAAAAATAAATTTATTCATCAAAGCAATAAAACAGGTTAAAATTGTTCTTCTCCAATACAATCCAATTAAATTATTCAGGAGAAAATCGGCTTTGTTGAAAAGGTCTGGAAATTCACTTAAAAATTTTTTTATGAGATCTGTGATAACTAATACAACATTCCTTCCTTGATAAGGACAACCTCTATTCAAAGACCAATTTATAAATAATCAATGAACGGATATGGAGTAAATGCACATGAGACAAAGTCTCTACAAATATATAGTAAAACCAAGCAATGACCAATGCTTTTGTTGTTGTTCTTCATCTTGTAGTCACTTTGAGGCCTTTAACAAAACATTACTGTAGTGTTTTTTATCTCAAATCAATCCCCCTGGTGAGAAGCCACTTCCATTACAAAAATAAAGATTGTACAAAGATGATGAAGGGGGTGAAACCTACCCCTCAGAGATGTGGGTGACAATTTGCTTGGATATCATAGGTTTTTTACTGACATCCTCTCCTGTACATGTAAAAAATCAAATATTAGCTTTTAATAATAAAATATTAACATAAACAATGACATAAAGAATAGTTCTTTTTGCATTAAAAGATATCTATCCTTTTCTTACCACAGACATAACAAGTAAGACTGCTACCAGTACCTTGACACTGGCAGTCTTTTTAAATGCATAAAAATGTAGAAGTAACATTAAAACATAGAATATTACACACTTGTTCTTGAAATGGTTCATGAAATTTTGAATAGCAGTGCAGTTTACAATATCATCACTTCAAACATAACTTCAAATTGGTGAAAATATAATCAAATTACTGATGACAGGTTCATTTTGCCTCAATTATTCAAATAATGAAAATTTATTGTAAAAGTTTTTCTTTTTTTAATCAAAAACTTCACCAAGAACCCTGATTTTAAGTGAATGTATTTGTAAATAACCTTAATTTTAGACAAGTGATATTTGAAGAGAATTTCAGGTGAGTGATATTTGAAGAGAATCCTAATTTGAATTTGAAGAGAATTTCAGGAAAGCATATTTGTAAAGAACCCTAATTTTAGACAAGTGATATCTGAAGAGAATTTCAGGAATGTGTATTTGTAGAGAACCTTGATTTTAGGTAAATGTTAATTTTAGTGATCCCTTAGTTCATGTAAATGATATTTATAGAAAAACTCTTCTTTCAGCAAGGTGATATTGATAATGAAACTGGATTTGAGATGAACAATTGATATTTGTTTAGAACTCAAATTTTAAGTCAGAGATACCCGGTATTTAAAGACATCACTGATTTCATGTAAGTTATATTTGTAGTGAACCCTAGTTTAAGTGATATTTGTACATAATTACACCTTGTGTAAGTAAGCTGCATTCTGATTGGTTAATAGCTGTGGTATTTTTTGACAAATACCCCTTCACTGAGATGATTGTGTTGGTTTAAGTCCCAGAGTTTTGATGATAGAGACATTAAGTGTAATTAAACATTTATATCATGAAAGTCGGGGAATTTTTGACAGTAACTTTTGTGGAAATCTGTTGTTCTTCAGCAACAGCAAAAACCATTAAAAATGATATCTCACAAAAATATACTTATTATGGTGTACATTTAATACTTCTTAAAAGATATTAATAAACTTCATTGGTTGGAGTTGAAGCTTGGGAAGACGACTGTGTAAGGAAAAAATGATTTTTTGTTCTCATATATCCTCTTTTTGATTTATCACTTTCATCACCACCAAAAGCTTCATATGGAACAGGAGTTCTGATTGAAGCTTCATTTTCTCTCCTGAAGCGTTCTTTAAACGAAGACTTTTTCTTGAGTTTAACTGAATTGGCAGCAGTTTTCATATCATAATCAATTGAGAAAGTATCTTCAGATGATTCCTGTAATTTAGTACTGTTTCGTGATGCTGCACGGATATATTGTGTCTCTAATGGTGCACTCCTAGTTTTACTTTGATCACGACTAGAAAGAGGTGTGTCAGACATCCAAGAATCATCTGAATCGTCCAAGGGGGATAGCTCTTTTTTCTTGTTTTTATTTTTAGCACTAGTTCTTCTCCCTTTCTCAGCAGAACCTATCCCTGAATCACGACTAGCACCAGATACCCCCCGATTGTCATCACCAGAAATAATGTTTAAATCCTCTTCGGAGACATTGTTATCTGGAAACATAGCATTAGATAACCTCTTCATTGCTTGTTTCTCTTGTTTGGCATGGTCGTTATCTGCAAAAATACTTTTTTTCTTTTTAATTTGTTCTGTAGAAATTCCATTCAGTTTTAATAATTCATCTCTATCTTTCAGCTGTGATTCTAACTCTTGAATCTTGGTTTCTTGTTCTGATATTTGATTGGATAATTCAAGGACGATTTTCATTTGACTGTTACCATGGATACTGTTACTCAAATAGTCTGTATCATTATTAACTTCTTTATCTTGCACTCTCTCTGAAAAGATAAAAAAACATTGATTATGTCTCCATTTTTTTCCATTTTTAGCTATATTTTACATCCTTACAGCTAGACTGACATTACAGGTTTTCATTTACCCGAGACTGACTCACTGTGGTGGGTGTCATTTGCTGCACACTGATCAGTGTGCCAGAAGACTGTGCCAAAAGTGTGCAGAACAGCAACGCTAGTGCTGCTGTTCTGGCACACTTGCGCACACAAAACCATCTTAACCGGAAAGTTCTGGCGCACTTCTGGTGCATAGAAGAGTGTGCCAGAAGTGTACAATGAATATCTGTTTGATTTATTGTAAACTATGGTATGCCAGAAGTGTGCTGGAAAGTTCTATTGTATTAGATGAGAGACAATGAATAGAGTGTGCCAGAAGTGCATCAGAGACACACTTAAGAAATCATAACAAATAATTGTAATCTAAGCCGAAAATGCCGTTTTTTCGTGTTTTTTGGCCGTTTTTTTTTTGCCCGAAAAATGGCCGATGTTGACGTAACACAAATTAAAAGTACTTTTTGGGAATGTTGCACCATAAGTGCCAAGGATGAAAATTCAGGCAGAAACGTGCGCTGGGTGTGGGGTTTTGTTATTCTTGGGTTCCAAAATTGGCATTTTTTGACGATTTTGCACTTCCAAACCAGAAGTGCAGATGATGCACGCGTCCGAGGGACTAACACTTTCATCTTAAGATAGGTATGACATCATATTAACTGATTTGGAGATTCAACAATGAAGTGTTGCATGCTGGTGGCCCGAAAATGGAGCCAACCCTGTCAAAAATGTGGGAATTTTTTGCACTTTCCAATTCCCAGCCTGCAATTTCATGCCTGCAGCAACCAGACCTTGCAAACTCGTCATGATTTTGTACATGATATTGAAGGAGAAAGTCAATTCTAAGATAGGAGTACAAAAAGCGCATCTTTGTATGCTTTGGGAGCTTTAAGGGTGTTAAAATGAAATTTATCAGCAGCCCGTAATATTACGGTCCCCACATGGTAAGGGTTAAGATACGGTGTACATTTACAGGGCAATACATGAATTTACTCAATATGCTCCCTTGACATCATGGACAATGACATGATATTTCACTTTTGTGATGTAGAAATTGTGGGAATCTGTGTGTATCGCAAACAACAATTCAAGTAAATCTATGATGACCATATATGAACTGAAGTCTTCTAGTTTGTGATATATATAGAAGATATTAGGTCACTGATTGATTCATGAGCAAGATCTTCTGAAAAAAATTTAAATTGATATCTTAAAACATTAAAAACGGGTTGTAGTTACCACATGTATATCATATCTAAAAAGTAAATACAAGTACATGTATAGGCAAACACTGTGAGCAAACCAATATCATGAGTGGTTAGCCATCCAAATCAACAAAACCACTAACAAACCATTGACACTAGGTTGACAGTGATCCATTTAGCTTCTAACAATACAGTAACAAACTGTTCATTTTGATTGTTGATAGCAATTTATGCAGATCCATATAAAAATTAGCATTTCATTAGCTCATTTTGCATGTGAAATCTTAAAGGTTTCAACTGGATCATTTCCAAGCCATGTTTTAAATAGAAATGTCACAATGAGTTTTTAGTCTTTTATTTTTGTTTGGGTTAATTCTATTTGTCTGGTGTTTGGGTTAATTCTATTTGTCTGGTATTAGCCTGAGTTTTTTTTGTTTGGGTTAATTCTATTCGTCTGGTATTAGGCTGAGTTTTTTGTTTGGGTTAATTCTATTTGTCTGGTATTAGACTGAGTTTTTTGTTTGGGTCAATTCTATTTGTCTGGTATTAGCCTTTTTTTTTTGTTTGGGTCAATTCTATTCATCTGGTATTAGCCTGAGTTTTTTTGTTTGGGTTAATTCTATTTGTCTGGTATTAGACTGAGTTTTTTGTTTGGGTCCATTCTATTCGTATGGTATTAGCCTTTTTTTTGTTTGGGTCAATTCTATTCATCTGGTATTAGCCTGAGTTTTTTTGTTTGGGTTAATTCTATTCGTCTGGTATTAAGCTGCTTTTTTTGTTTGGGTTAATTCTAATTGTCTGGTATTGGACTGAGTTGTTTGTTTGAGTCAATTCTATTCGTCTGGTACTAGCCTGAGTTTTTTGTTTGGGTTAATTCTAATTGTTGTATGATATTTATATATACTTGAAGTCACTATCTGACATTTAGAGAAATAAACAAATATAACCAATTAAATATTTGTCCTTCTCTAATAACAATGTCTTCAAATAATTACAATGTATTTCTACTGACACTTTATTTCACTTTATTGTTTTTTCCTTAATAATAGCATGAACCCCAGACAAAATCACCAATGTAATCACAAATCTATACTTATATGTGTCAAAATCCAATTCAAATAAATGTGCTCAACATTACCATTCAAATTACGATTTTCCTCTGTAAGTCTGTTTATTTCGTCCCGTAATTCAAACAATTGAATTGAAGTTTCCTGTCTGGCCTCGTTAAGTTGTGATGTTAGCAGTTTTATTCTTTTCTTATATCGAATTTTCTGCAATAAAGTAGACAACTATTTTAGCTTCTCAACAAAATCAAATTTAAAGGAGATTGTCTGTTTAAGGTAGATCGCCACTAATACACGGCGCATTCGATTGGCGCATTTGTGTAACACGAGTCGGATGCGGAATTGACTTGATTTTCAAGCCGGAATAATCCTGTATTGGCCTATACATTGTGACGTCACAATAGATTGACATACACTTTCCCGCGAATTAGCTCCCTTTTCCCGGAAATATTGTCTATTTCGTAAACTATATCAAATAACTTTCTTAATTGAACGGTGACATGTAGATTTTTTCATCGTAACAGATAGCTGAAGTATATTTCTATGAAATATCAAAAAATAAAAAAAATCTGTCTGATATTTATTTTATATGAAAAATAAACAATAAGCATGTTCTCACAGTTTCCTATATATTCTTTGTAAATATTGCTGAAAAATACTGAATTTGGCCTGATTTTCAAAGCCAGATTTCAGGAAAAGATGATCCGTGACATATCATTTTTATTTTATTTTTGGAACTTATAGGTTAAGATCTGCAAAATATCTTAAAAGAAAAAAATTCTGTCTGATATTTTTATTAGGACCGAACTACCTTAATTTAATGTTGTTTCAGCTTCACGATATATACATATATAAACATGTGTATAATGATTATCTATTGAGGAACATATATATACATATTTGCTATGACGCTACTGTAGTTTTTCTTTTCACATGTAAAGTAAATGCAGAAAGGATGTGCTAACAAAAATGGACAATTCAATACTATAACAATAATAAATGGATTTCCTAATTACTTGACGAGACATAACTATTTAATAACAGAAGAATTTCTGTTGATGTTACGATACTTTCACAGTGAGAAAACAAGGTTTACTTCTTTTCTAGAAATTTTGGCCATAAAATTCACAGACACACAACATAAAATG
>MJUU01053347.1:22918-34587 GCA_002080025.1 Modiolus philippinarum
TTTTCTCTATCCAGGAAGGTGGTAAAATTGGGTATTGTGACCAGTTACGATATATATACTCAACTTGTCAACTGTCAAGACAGAGAATTAACTGATGAATACCTTACATAACTTGTATAACTTGCTTTTTACCTCTTGTTGGAGTTGGATAATTAGTGCATCTCTCTCTGTCGGGTTTGTAGTAAATTGGGAAACTTCTGTTACACTCTCTTTCTCTTCATCTGGTATAGAACCTCTCAATGATTGTCTTGCCTGTTAGAAAAAATAATGCAAAGTGAAATCTCTCTTATCTGGCAGTGTTATCAGTAAAATATGTACCGGTAGGATTTTACAGATTAATGAGGTTTAAACTCAGCAATTCAGGTTAAATAGATTTGCTGTTGTAGACAAAATGATATACCATAAAGCAATCTGTTGAACAATGAACACAAAGCTTTTATTTTCCAAATTAATATTCTAGTTACACAATATCAGTACATTATTTGAATATTTAATCATGGTGTCGATTGTAGATTTGGCATTCAAAAATGCATTTAATTGGCAACCCATAGCAGGGCCTGTAAACAGAAATTTTTTATCGTCAAATCAAGATTGAAGCCCTCAGATATATTCAAATCATGTACTGTTATAGGGTCTGTAAGTCTCCATCAATTTTGAAACTACCGGGTACAATTCCGGGAAGTTGCATTTTCCACCACAATATATGACATACCAAACAAAAAATCAAACGTCATGTTTTGGCGGGAAACGTTTTTGAATTTCTATTTTATCTTGAAATCTCGGTGTCACATGACAAGACTTACAGACACTATTAAGATTCTAATGCAATGTTATATTTTTTGTCTTGTGTATTCATAACCAGTCAGAGAAACAGACAGGGAACTTGCTCTGTCAGAGGTGTGAAGATAGCATATTTTATAATCAGTTTAATTTTTGACTGATCAAATCTTCTGTTATATAAATGTTGTAGTAGAATCAATAATCTTTAAAATGTAGATATGTTAAAAAAAGATGGATATATATGTCAAAATCAAAAGAATTTGATCTTTGTAGCACCAGTATGTTTAATTGAAATTTTATGTCCTTTACTTGCATGTATTTTACGAAAAGATATGGAGTAAATGAACATAAGACCATAACACATATGTTAAACTCCAACAGCAATAATATTTATCTGCACTGGTGGATTCAATTTCTGAGATAAAGGGGTTCCATGCCATTCTTGTCACTGGTTGTCCAAATTCTGCAAGAAGTTATTAAAACTTTCCTACAATAGAGGAGGTCCAACACATCAAGCCATCCCATCTACCCAACGGTGATTTGTATATACCCCGATGTATATCATCTGAATATGAGTATCTTAGAACTATTTTCACTATAGAAAAATGAACAAATATGATACATTATCTCCCTTTACTAAAGTATTCCACATTTTCTATGTTCGCTTTATATGAGAAATACATAATTCAAAATTTCAAACTCATTTTACATGTTCAATTGGATTAAAGGGTAAATTCAAAATAATATAAGCGTTTAGAATCTTTTTTTTTTAATTACACACACACTCACATTTACATACTATAACTAATACATATTAACATGATAAACAAAAGGTGAACCATTGATTCATCTTTCCTTGAACATAAAAAATAACAAAATACAAGTGAGAAAAAGTAATAAATATCTTTCACATAAAATTTAATTTTTTGCATCACAATGACCTTCTTAATTGTCTTACCTGGAAGTTTTGAGAACTTCGAAGAGTGTTTCTTTCAATAGGCCTGAAATTATAAAAAAAAATTGTAAATTAAACCATTATATTCATATAAACATAAAGATTTATTGAAATCTATTTATTTATGTAACAGTACAGCCAGAGACTTACTGTAATAAAACTCTGTGAAAGATGTATCACTGTGCTTCGTGAAATGTGTATATTTTATTTCCTGTTTGATATATCCACATGCTTTCTTTTTCAAATAAAAGAGATGCAATATGCCACTTGACATGAAAAAGAAATTATGTGGATAGATCAATCAGGAAAAAGATATATTCATTTAATAAATTGTTGACACAGAATATGTCTCGCCTTACCCATGCATCGCATGAATCTGCACATTGATCTTCAGCAGCAGCCATGATAACAAGATGTAGGTCTTAATTTGTGTGCATGCACTACGTACCTGCTTACTAAACTCTTCATATGATTGTCCAAGCATAATAGAGGGGTCAAGGCCACAATCTGAATGTGGTAATCCTCAGGGTGCAACTGCATGTCAAATATCGAGTGGCTGCAAAATTTCAAAGCTAGTGGAGCATGACTGTGGGGTCATAGACATAAAACACCATTGACACTGATCTCAATCATGATAAGGCAACTGCATAACAAAGATAAATAGGCTACTAAGAAAGGTTGATGTTAAATGGACCCAAGAAAAACTGAAACAATTGATAAACAGTGCAACATTTCGAAGTCAGTGGAGCATTACTGCGGGGGCATAGAAATAAATTACACTGAAACTGATCTGTACTGATGCTAATGCAACTGCATACCAAATATCAATGGGCAACTATGAGTGGTTGATGCTAGACAGACCCAAAAAAACCTAACCATTGATAAACAGTGCAAAATTTCCAAGTCAGTGGAGCATGACTGTGGGGGCATAGACTTAAAAAAAACTACTGAAACTGATCTGTACTGATGCTAATGCAACTGCATACCAAATATCAATAGGCTATCACAAGTGGTTGATGTTAAACAGACCCAAGAGAAAACTTAAACAATTGTAAAAGCCACCGATGCCGACTCCACTGCCGGAATCACCATACCTAAGTCGGGCTTTTTTCGACTATCGTCAAAGGCTCGACAAAAATTGAAAGTGATGATTGTATGTCTATCACATGATTTATCATGGTACTAGTAAGTTTGAAGTAATTCTATATGAACATCACATCACACAGTCATAAAATTATGGATCTCTCTCCAGTTATAGTGGCACCTTGATGAAGACAAACCAAAAACTATATAAGCAACTATTGCTATGATGTGCTAATTGCTGAATATTAAATGAGTGACAAATACATGTAGCAAGGAAAAAGACTATTTGATCATTATTTAAATTTAATGCTTGTACTAAAAGCAATGACTAACGCAGGCCATTTAAAACAGTACATATTTATTAATTTTGAATCAACAGGGTCAGATCAACCTAGGAAGGAAATAGCTGTCAAGCCAGATGGTCTTACTGTCAAAAGGACGGATTATTTCAAACTCGATCATTTCAGGGCATATCCAATAGTTTCAGGGGAGATAATAGCAAACACAAAAGAAGGCAATGTTTTCCGGGAATATGAAGTTGATAAATGTAACGTCACAAAGTAATTCCTATTGTTTCCGCGGGAAAGGTAATTTGTACCTTCAAGTTTGGCAGACTTTATGGGTGTTACCGATGGGAGATTTGTTAAACGTTGCATGTTTTAATGATTTACTCGGAAACGAACTCGGAGACCTATGGGGTTTTTGAGATTTTTGAGTAGCATATTGTTAGAAGTACATGATATCAAACTTTCATAAAATCGACAATATGAGAAGTCTGTAAAATATTGTAAACTTAAATTTGTAATGGGGACATTTTACTAGTATGCCACTTTAACAATACAAGGACTACATATTCACTGATTTATAGGAAAAGAAATACTTTCTCATATAAAATTATTTTTTCTATAAATCTTTAAAACCTTGACTTTGTTTTTCTGTCACTTTGGTATCGATTAGATTGAAAATATTTTATCTATCATTTTTCAAACTAGAACTTGATGTTTCTTTAAAAAACGCAAAAATAACCAATTTTTAACCACAATTTCCATGGAAACAAGATCGATGACCCATTATTTTCTTGTCATTTTTGGAATCCTTGGTACTTGTTTCACAATATATCTAAAAATTGTAAAAATGACAATATAAAAAGAAATTGTTGGATATGCCCTTAATGCAGCCAACCACTGAAAAAATCACACGCTCATTGGTAAATGAAACCAGAGGCTCCCAGGAGCCTGAATAGCTTACCTGGCTTTCAGTTGCCGCAATCAAGCTAACATTGTAAGTTATACAGTTGAACTTCAGTCCCTCAAACTTTGGTAGTTCGAACACCACCAATATCTTGAACTGTATTTTAAGTCTGATCATGTTTTACTATATTTCTTTGTTGAGCTTTTTTGACAAAAATGCTCTTGCTAAGGACCACTTTCGACACAAGATTTGAAGTTGAGACATCATTATGTAAATGGCAGTCAACACCATATTTTTAAGTTACGACATCATTATCTATTTGGAAACCATATTTCATTGAAATCAGACTTTGCTGAATTTTCCCGCTTTTTTTGTGGCCATTTTGATCATGGCGCTCAACAAACAATTTTCAAATCCAGTTTTGAAGTCCCAACATCAATAACTATTTGGAAAACATATTTCATTGAAATCTGACAATGTTGAATTTTCAAGCATTTTTTGGTGGCAATTTTGAAAATGGCGGTCAATGGACACTTTTCAACACAGGTTTCGAAATCGCTACATCAATATCTATTTGGAAACCAACTTTCATTGAAATTGGACAATGTTGAATTTTCCCACATTTTTGGCAGCCATTTTTAAAATGGCCATTAACGAACAATTTTTAATGTCGGTTTTGAAGTTGCAACATCAATTCCTATTTGGAAACCAAATATGATTGAAATCAGACAATGTTGAATTTTCCCGGCTTTTTTGCTGGCCATTTTGAAAATAGCGGTCAACGGACACTTTTCAGCACCGGTTTTGAAGTAGCTATATCAATATCTATTTGGAAACCAAATTTAATTGGAATTGAACAATGTTGAATTTTCCCGCCTTTTTAGTTGGCCATTTTGAAAATGGCGGTCAACAAACAATTTTAAACACCAGTTTTGAAATCCACACAACCTGTCAAACATTTTATCAATTAACACTTAACCTGCATCTTCTATAGCTTTGGAAATAAAAGACGAAAAATATGAAAATTTTGAAAATTCAGTGAAAAAAGGGCAATAACTCCTACAAGGGTTTTGGGATTTTCTTCAAAATTTCAGGGTTTGTAGATCTTGATATGCTGAACCTTTTTGCAATATACACTTGACCTCTATCTGTTACACTTTTCCATACAAAATATAAAAAATGCACAAATTTTGAAAATTTTACGGAAAAAGGGCAATAACTCCAAGATGGGTTTTCAGATTTTCTTCAAAATTGCAGGGCAGGTAGATCTTGCTATGCCGATCACTTTGACCCTGACAAATTTTTTATATCTGTAACTATTTATGAGTTATTTGCAAAAAACATGAAAAAAAAATTTACCCCTATGTTCTTTCTTTAGTAACAGCAGCCATGTTGTTTGGTCTTCGGACTAATCAAACACAATTTTGAAACTGCATACCCTGGTATTGCTTCAGATCAAGTTTGGTTACAATTGGCTTTGCAGTCTTAGAGGAGAAGATTTTTGAAATTGTTGACGGACGACAGACGAAGGGACGACAGATGCAAAGTGGTGGCAAAAGCTCACATGGCCTTTTAGGCCAGGTGAGCTAAAAACTTGTTTCGTGAAGTTTAAGGGATATATCATTTATATTATTCCCTATTTTCATAAGGCGGAATCATGCATTAATTTAGCTATTTTTGTAGCGCATATATATATCTCCTTTCTCAGACGGTGTCACAACAAAGTCAAAACAGAGGGAAAACGACATTTCAATATTTTTCGGCATATGTGGAATACCGTACCTAAGAGACAAAATAAAACTTTGATGGGTTAAAAAGGTACTCATAAAAATAAAACACAAGGTTATTTTGAACCCTCAGTGAATTTTTTATTTTTATTTCTTTGATTTGACTGATACAATTTGTCGTAGTTATTCCACACTGCTGGGAATAACTTCAAAATCAATGATTAAAAAGCCTGACCCAGAGTTGATCCCAGGGTTGGCCGGGAAATACCAGAGGCGGTAATTCCTACTGGTAATTACCGGTAATTCCCGTCCTGGGAGATACTGCTAATTTTCAAAAAGTGGGAAATATGAAAAAATGACTCCATTATAACCCTCCTGATATAAAAAATACTCATAACTATCTTGATCCCCAGAATACATATTTCGGAAGACTGGTCGAGTGCAACAAGTGGGAAAGACTTATCAGTCTGTGCCAAAAATGTTTTGATTCACTAGCCCAGTGTACAAAATACACATACATGCCTATCTTTGTGTGTAACTTTTGTTTGTGATTTGGTTACAATTCATTGAAATGGATTTTCAATTTGGTTGCAATTTGTTATTTCGATTTGATTACAATTTGGAGACAATTTGCTTGCGATTAATTAAATATGATTTGTTTGCGATTTATTAAATGTGATTTGATTACGATTTATTAAAGCGATTTGTTAGCACATTTGCATGCAAATTTACAGATTTGTTCGATTTATTTCTGCAATTTATTTAAAAGATTTTTTTACTTGGGGACTTAAAAAAAAACACTGAAACTGATATGTACTGATGCTAATGCAACTGCATACCAAATATCAATAGGCTAGCACAGGTGGTTGATATTAAACAGACCCAAGAGAAAATTTAAACAATTGTGTACGCCACCGATGCCGACGCCGCTGCCGGAATCACCAAACCTAAGTGTGGCTTTTTTCGACTATCGTCAAAGGCTCGACAAAAATTGAAAGTGATGATTGTATGTCTATCACGTGATTTATAATGGTACTAGTAAGTTTGAAGTAATTCATACATATTTCAGAACACTGGTCGAGTGCAACAAGTGGGAAAGACTTATCAGTCTGTGCAAAAATGTTTTGATTCACTAGCCCAGTGGGGCAAGTAAGGTCTTGTGAACTACTCTAGCAGGAACTCAATTTTACTAGCTCTAACAGAAGATTCTATGTTTAAAAAGAAAAATGTAACTAGCCCTCCAGGCTAGTGACTTGTAATTTTTAAATAGCCAGAGACTAATTTTACTAGTCCCTGGCATAGGGCTAGTGGCTAAAGGCACAGATTGGAAAGTTCGACAGGAATCCAGTGAAGTTCCGCTAAAACTTTGTCAATAGAATATTTATTAAAGGTAAAAGGATTCTGAATCCTATTCTAAAACTCTACCTGGTTCGGTAAATGTCATAAGTATACCAGAGTTTACCTGCCTGAAATAACAGAAGACTTGAACGAAAACAACGCAAGTGGTCTTAATATACAGAACTTCAGTAGAAAGGGCTATGGGGAAGTTCAACCAGTTGTCAATTTGATATATTCAGCACATGGATGGTATATTCGGGTTGGAATTAGTTATTTATTCGTACTTTGAACATTTGAAAAGTGTTATTTTATGCAATCATTTCAAATATTGCCTCCTACAAAATATCAGGTCGAAATTAAATAAAAAAATGGAAATCAGTACAATTACTACACACTTCTTTTTACCACTAGTTTGAACTTCAACCAATATCTCCTTCGTGAAACTATACAGTATATAAACACAAATGTTTGTCTGAAAAACACTTCCCAAACTGACCAAAGACAAATTTTGGGATTACATGTACAGTAATGTTTCTTTTGTGTTGTAAGTCTTGTAGATTTACCTAGAGTTCTTCGAATTTTCATGGTCAGTCTGAAAAGAATGTACTTGGCTTGATCGACTCGAACCTGACCCCATTCTACTTATTAAACCCCTATTGAATGCTACATGGAGTGCGCCATTTGTAAACAACGTCTTGGTTACTTCGACGTCTCCTGTGCGCTTGATAAACTCTTCTTTATTGGAGGGAAAAAAGTAGTATAAACCAAAACAAAAGTGAAGCGTTGAGAATTTTGATAAAAACTATATACGTTTTACAATCATGGAAGAATGCCATGCGTCTTATGTCCTAAGTCATATCCCCATGATACTGCAGAAAGTCTTGGAACCACTTCCGTCCAAGTCCCTGAATGCATGTGCCCGGTTAGTACACAATAATCATGCACAGGGCCTTGTTACTAATTAGTTAAAAACTATCCATGCGTTAGTGTATATGCATGGATAGTAAAATTTTCTAATTAGTAACAAGGCCCTGTGAATCATGTATGTCTGGTGACCTTTCACTAGTTGGGAAAAAACATTTAGAACTTTAAAAAATTTATTTCTTGCTTAAACAGAAAATGTCAGATATGCATTAACAATGAAGAGGATGGCGGGCCCCATTTCGGGATGTTGGGATTAGATGTTTTTAAGCTTGGGATTTCAGGATTTTTACGATTTAAGCCCGGGATTTTGGAATTTTCTTCACCGGGAACAGGGATATCACCAGTCTTTAAGTTTCTTTGTAGTTCAGGATTTAGAAAAAATAAAGTCGGGATTCGGGGGTTCGGGGATGAGAGCCCTTCCGGCTCCCCCTCAATGAAGGGATATGGAGTAAATGCAAATGAGACAAAGGCTCTACAAATACATGTTAATACTAAGCAATGGAACAATGCTTTTTTGTTGTTCTTCACTTTGAAGTCACCATGAGGCCTTCAACAATGAGCTTAACTCATACCTTATAGCAAGTTCAAGATGGCCCCTAGCACTGGTTTGTGCCAAATTCATTGTCTAATTGTGGAGCAACGCTGCATCCATGCTTTTTCACCTCCTTGGATGCGGGATCGTCAACAAACATAATCTTACCTGGCAAAGTCTTCTTACAATCACTGTCATCCATTGCCCGACAAAAAGACTAATGGAAGACGATCACAACAATCAAACAACCATAGGGCACTCATTGAGCCAATAGTAAGAAATCTTGGCATACAATGTAATAAAATCATGAGATGAGGGCACAATAAACAGGTGGTCAGAATAACAATTTAAAATTACAAAAAATTAAAAAAAAGCCAAAATGTGAATCCATATGAGAAATTCTCTCAAGAACAAGTACACCATAACTGAAATGTATATAGAGTATATACATGTATGTTGTGTACAAATTGTAATTTTGTACAAATCATAATTTGTATTTTCAGTTTGTACAAATTACAGTTTGTACAAAATTAGCTCATACAAATTATAATTTGTACAAAAATAGCCCAAACATCACTTATAATTTGTACAAAATCGTACATCATTTGCTAAACTTTATTTCATATAAATAACTTAATACCGAAGTTATATTTACTGTGAAATTATTTTCTGCATATGCGCATTTTGATAACTTATGTCTCTTCAGTGCAGATAAAATCTAAATGTTTGGACCATAAAATCAAAGGTGTTTAAAACTGATAGAGAACAAATGATGAAAT
This sequence comes from Modiolus philippinarum, assembly GCA_002080025.1. NCBI lineage: Eukaryota > Metazoa > Mollusca > Bivalvia > Mytilida > Modiolidae > Modiolus > Modiolus philippinarum. The sequence goes on from MJUU01053347.1 coordinate 32,228, forward strand.
TAATGAAAACATATTTTCTAATGATAAAGCACATACATATTCAATTTTTTTCACTCAGTTTTGATTAATTAAATTTTAGGTACAAATATTATTACTAGAGCAATACAGAACCATGTTCAACCGGATACTTAAAACAAATTCCTGAAAATCCAGTGTATTGCAATTACACCAATGCAAAATTCATGTGACAATTGTGATTTCTCTGTGTTGCTTTTGATTTACTTTTAAAAATATCTGTATTTTCGAGAAAAAAATAAAAAATTGAAATTCAAAAGCCCTAAAGCAGCTACTTTTGATATGGACTGCATTATATAGTCAATATGGAATACTACTGTTAAATTAATGATTAAGGTTTTTCTATCGATATCACAAAACATATTGAAATAAAATGCAAATACATGTAGCTGAATTAAATGGCAACACATTAGATTTTACCCATTGTAGAGGTGTCCCCGGCGCCAGCTATGTCGGAAGGATGGATAAACACACAGACATACAACACTACGAGTGAAGTTATCTGTAAAAACATGTACAAACAGTGGAGCTATGATCACCCAAAATGCAATAGCTCACAACCCATGGATTTTTCAAAAAATTGTAGCCCCTAAATGTTAAGTCTGTAACATTGTTTGAAATACCCTTAAACTCAAACTGTTTTCATCAATTCTTTCAAAAAATGTTGGAGCTATGAAAGTTCCATTATACAAGTGACATTATGTTAATGTTTGTAATTTTTATTGTCATAGTTCATGACCTGCTCTAAAATAATTTTTATGGCTAAAAATTAACTCTGCAAAATTCTATTATTAAAATAAATCATATTTTCAGTAATTTCATTATTTGAAATAAGGTTTAGCAAATGAGGTAAGATTTTGTACAAACTATAAGTGATTTTGGGGCTATTTTTGTACAAATTATAATTTGTACAAGCTGATTTTGTACAAATTGTAATTTGTACAAACTGAAAATACCAATTATAATTTGTACAAAATTACAATTTGTACACAACATATACATCTCTCTCACATACATGTATGTTTCCATTTCCAGTAAATTGCCATACAATGCCTCTGATCCTAGTTAAAAAAAAAAGATAGAATAAAAAATAAAATACACGGTAAAAGTGGTTATTTTTGCAATTTCTTTCCAAATTCAGTTATTTAATTTTCCTTGGCATAGATATATGCGATAAAATTGCCATACAAGGCTTCAATTTTGTATTTATCTGATCTGATTTAAAGAAGATGGAATAGAATAAAAAATAAAATATACCGTATATGCGATTTATATCAATTATTGTATTAAGCCGCATATAATTTATATTTCATGGTATGCATTTTTCGGGCGAGAATAAAGTGAAAATTAAGTACATTGTGTATCAACAAAAATAACCACTTATATATGACGTAACTGGCTTCATGTCTGCAGTGTATTCCTCCCATATTAATGGTGTAACTGGCATCATGTCTGCAGTGTATTCCTCCCATATTTGTTCATCAGGTCGGATGAGAATCTACTAATTAAGTTTACCGGTACTTGGCATTAAATTGTGCCATGTAGTCAGTGGCCAAAAGTGTTGGCACATAAGATTTTTTACTATTGACTATATTTTCCATGTAAAACCACATTTAAAAAAAAATATTGTTAAGTCAATTCTTATTTGATTTCAATGAACATTTCACTGATAGTTCTGAATCTTATGACGTTTACTTATTTATTTGGACATGATTTTCCACTATGCAGTTTTAAAGAATCATTGATTTAAACATGATGTGTGAAATTTAGGGTTATTTAATTATTCCATTTTATGCATAAAATTTATCCATAAAATTGTGGCGTCAAAATTTGACTTTCTGTTTAAATCATGGATTCTTTGATACTACAGTCATTTGAAAATCAATCAAATCAAATTCTGCAATAAGGGGTGAACATCTGCATTATGCTTACAAATCCTCTTCTGGTAGAAGGCCATCATCTGCCTCTTGAACAAGCTCTTATTCTTCAATTTGTGCATGTACGCTATTCTGTCCTGTATTATGTCACAAAGACTTTGTTAAAGTTTCATGAAAATCTGTTCTGTGGTTCAGGAGGAGTAGCAGATAAGAGATTGGTTCCCTCAAGTGTAACTGACAGACAGACGGATGGACAGAAGGACAGACAGATGGACCAACAATCATATTACTCTATACCCCTTACTTTTCCAACATAAATGTAACATGAATTGAATATCATATGATTTTTTTTTACTATTTCAGAGTGTGTAAAGAATGGAATGAATTTTCTACTTTAATTAAAAGGACAAGACAAAAAATAGAATGGTTATTGTCTGAATGTACAGAGGAAGAGGATGTTAATATCAT
>MJUU01053347.1:100355-119019 GCA_002080025.1 Modiolus philippinarum
CACTTTGACCTATATTTTATGCTTGATTGATTTACATTCAAGTTTTCTGACTAGTTCAGATCTCAGTCACTACACGTGGTAGGATCGTGTAACCTTGCATATGCATACATCTCTGATGGTTGGTCAGCATCCAGGCAAAATTAGGACACCTTGACCTATATTTTATGCTTGATTGATTTACATTCAAGTTTTAGGAATAGTTCAGATCTTAGTCACTATACATGGTACAATCATGTAACCTGGCATATGCATATAACTCTGATGGTAGATCAGCATCCAGACAAAATTAGGTCACTTTGACCTATATTTTCCGCTTGATTGATTTACATCCAAGTTTTTGGACAAGTTCATATCTCAGTCACTTTACATGGTAGGATCATGTAACCTTGCTTAGGCATGCATCCCTGATGGTACATCAGCATCCAGGCAAAAGTAGGTCACTTTGACTTATGTTTTTACGCATGAGTGATTTATGTCCAAGTTTTCAGGCAAGTTCAGATCTCAGTCACTATACATGGTAGGATCATGTAACCTTGCTTAGGCATGCAAATGCGATGTCAACATCCAGTCAAGATTTTGTTACTGTGACAAAGTGCCATAACAAGCAAACTCTGTAATCGTTGCTTACCTATGTTTAATTCATGTTCAAGGATTACTGCTATCTCCCAGTTTAATTTCTAAGGGCTTTTCCGGAAAAAAATGTACAGGAGGGTAGGAACGCAAGTCAAAATTTAGGGTACCACCACCGTAATTTTTATTTCTTTTTTATATATAACCAATGGGTATAGTTAAGTTTAATACCCCCACCAAGGTAAAAATAATTGACCTGCGTTCCTGCCCCTCTGTACATTTTTTTCTGGAAAAGCCCTAAGTTAAATCTTTGGCGTTATTATTTAAAATGCTGAAAAGTAGAAGTAACATTCCTGTTCTAGGAAAATAAATGAAACCTGTAAGTTACATAGATGTACCAGTACATGTATCTTTATACAGGAAGAAAAAAAATAAGACATGAAAGTATCATTTTAGTATATGAGTAAAACCAAAATCAATGCATGTAACATTGCACCTGATTGTGTTTTCCCACAAATACAGAAAAAAATGTCTATTATGTATTTTGTAATGTTTATAGGAATGGACGATGGCGATCACAGTGGTCAGTTACATTTCCAGAATCTGGTGGTAAATGTGAACTGACAGGTACCCTTAAAGTCCAGGTGTGTATAAATATGTATTGTAAAATATCTTTATTTTATACAGTTACAATTTAGTATTTTCATGTTTGCTACTTTATCAACTCATTTTGAGACTTTATATGAGATTTGGACAGAATTTGACAAAAAATGTCTTGAAGTATTTTATTTTATTTTTCATCTTGGTCTGTTAAAAAAAAACAACAAAAACATACGTGGAATTATTGTTTGAAACTAAAATGTAATGTATCATATACAATAGGTCTACCCGAATGTAAACCTGCATAGACCCAGACCAAAGGTCAAAAAACGAGTCGCAATATTATTTTCTTACTGAACAAATTTGTCATAGATATTCAGTCTATGCATCACAAAAAGTCTTTAAGGTACACAGGGCATACCAAACTGGGCGATTACGGCAATAATGTTGCCATATTGGGCTTCAAGTCGCCTAAAGTTGTTCCAAAAAGCAACTAAGAGTCGCCCTATGGATTTTAAAAGTCTGTGCATCTTGGCATTTGTGTTTCTATTTCTGTCTATTTCCAGTAACAGGAAGTAAAATGTGAAGATTTCTGAAGATTATTCCTGTTAATTGCAGAGCTGAAACCTTGTACATATCAAATCATTATAGAGAAAAACGGGCAAAATTACCTTTTAGTATAAATTTATTGAAAAATTCAACAAAAATTATCCATAATATTTATGTTTCCAACTTGAAATCTAACCAGAAGTGAGCTATTTATATAACAAAAACAAAGAACTACCTATTTACTGGAGCAGATAAATAAAAAATGCTGTATATTCATTATTGGGCATTCAATATGTATTGATCAATTTATGATTTGACTAATTTCACTTTATTTAAGTTTCATTCATATAAATTTAACCAGAAATGTAAGAGCACCTCAAAAATGTGCTCATTTTGGGTAATTTACAAAAGGGATAAATATAAAAAAATTCAAAAATTATAAAATTTAATTAAATTTATAACATTAGATGAATATAATGATTTTAATGATTGAGACTAATTTTTGATTGTTAAAATTTGATATGCTCTTGAGAAAAGGAANTTTCATAAGGAATTCCATTGAAAGCTAGAAAAATGTGACCAAAGCTTACTAATATCATACCCTCCGTTCCGCCAAAAAAAAGATCAAGTCAAAATTTTAATAAATGATGCACAAGGGTAATGCATACTTGACATCCGTGAAAGTTTCAATGAATTTCATAGAGTGATCTAGGAGGAGTTGTCCCCACAAAGTAAGTTCCCTATGGCAGACGGATGAAGGAATGAGCGGAGGAATGGATGGATGGACAGACTCCATGATCACTATATACCGCCCCCTAAGGGGGGGGGGGGGGGGTATAAAACAAGAGGCTCTCAAGAGCCTGTATCACTCACCTGGTCCTTGATTAACATAGACATTTTATGTTAAAGCCCATATACATGTTTATAATAAAACTATAGTTCCAATATGTCCAATAAGTTTAAGGGTAAAAGACGTCTGTTAGTGTTTCCCATGGGTCCAATGTTAAAACATGTTCCCTGCTGGCAGCCATCTTAGAGAAAGATGGGAACCTGAGAAAAAAACATTTTTCTTTTCAGGGGTCCACATTAAAACTATTTTGACCAAGTTTGATTCCATTGTCTCAGTAGTTTCAGAGGAGAAGTTCTTTGAATGAGTTTTCCCATAGGGTCCAATGTTAAAACTATCTTCCCTGCTGACGTCCATGTTAAATATAGCGCTGACCTGAAAAATAGCTTTTTTTGTAAGGGACCACCAAAGGACTATTGTGGCCAAGTTTGGTGCCAATTGGCTTAATGGTTTCAGAGAAGAAGATCTTTGAATGTGTTTTCCCATAGGGTCCAATGTTAAAACTATGTTTGCCACTTGCAGCCATCTTGAATATCATGGGGACCTGAAAAACAGCTTTTTTTGTAAGGAACCACCAAAGGATTATTGTGGCCAAGTTTGGTGGCAATTGGCTCAATAGTTTCAGAGAAGAAGATCTTTGAATGTGTTTTCCCATAGAGTCCAATGTTAAAACTATGTTCCCCGCTGGCAGCCATCTTGGAAATCATGCAGACCTGAAAAACAGCATTTTTGTAAGGGACCACCAAAGGACTATTGTGGCCAAGTTTGGTGCCAATTGGCTTAATAGTTTCAGAGAAGAAGATCTTTGAATGTGTTTTCCCGTAGGGTTCAATGTTAAAACCAAGTTCCCGCTGGCGGCCATCTTGGAAATTGCGCAGACCTGAAAAACAGCATTTTTATAAGGGACCACAAAAGGACTATTGTGGCCAAGTTTGGTGCCAATTTTCTTAACAGTTTCAGAGGAGAAGATCTTTGAATGTGTTTTCCCATAGGGTCCAATGTTAACACTATGTTCTCCCCTGGCGGCCATCTTGGATATCGCTTGGACCTGAAAAACAGCTTGTTTGTAAAGAACCACCAAAAGACTATTGTGGCCAAGTTTGGTTCCAACTGGCCCATTAGTTTCAAAAGAGAAAAATTTGAATGAAAAGTTTACGCCTGACGGACGACGGACGCAAAGTGATAGCAAAAGCTCACCCTGGCATTAGCCAGGTGAGCTAAAAATGCATCAAATTCGGGCTAGAAATAAAACAAGAGGCTCTCAAAAGCCTGTATGGCTCACCTGGGTCCTATGCAGCACTATAATTCCCAACTGATGGTCCATCTTTTATGGAATATGTACATAGAAATCAGAAACTTTTGATAAAATTTAATCAAAATTGTTCAAGCAATTTCAGAGAAGATTTTTGAATGCAGTTTCCAAACTGAAGGAGCCTTTGTTAATCTACGTTCCCTGCTGGCAGCTATTTAACATAAAACTTGGAAGAGGGTCACCAAAGGATTATCATATCAAAATTCTACTGAAATTGTTCAGCAGTTTCAGAGGAGATCTTTTTATTCACTTCCCATTGGGTCAAATGTTAAACTAAGTTTTGCTACTGGTGGCCATGTCGGAAGACGGATCAGCACCAAAGTAACAAACTTGGTCAAAATCTCACAAGTTTCATTTATGCAATCCATTCAGTGGTTTTCTTTTATATCTTTGTATGCATTTCCCTTAGGGTCCAATTCATCGATGGCAGCCATGTTGGATGATGGATCAGTACCAAAGTAACAACACTTGGTCAGCTTCTCATAAGCATCATTTATGCAAAGTTTGGTTTAAATCTATTCAGCAGTTCTCCAGAAGAAAATCTTTTGTTAAATTAAGTTCACAGCTGGTGACACTTCAGGTCAGCACCTGACAGGCATCATTCATGTCATGTTAAATTTAAATCCATTCAGCCATTCTCTAGAAGATCTTTGTGTGCATTTCCCATAGGGTCCAATGTAAGATGACGGATCGGCACCAAAGTAAAAATACTTCATAAGTAAGAATCATTAAAGGTTCAAAGCAATTCAGTAGTTCTCAAAAAGAAGTTTTTTGTATGCATTTTCCATCGGGTCCAATGTTAAAATTTAGTTCCATGCTGGCAGCCATGTTGGATGATGGATCTGCACCAAAGTAACAACACTTGGTTAGAACCTCAAGAGCATCACTCATTCGAAGTTTGATTCAAATCAATTCAGTGGTTCTCAAGAAGAAGTTCTTTGTATGCATTTACCCATACGGTCCAATGTTAAAATTTAGTTCTATGCTGGCGGCCATGTTGGATGATGGATTGGCACCAAAGTAACAACATTTGGTCAGAACCTCATAAGCATCATTAATGTCAAGTTGTTCAAATCCATTCAGTGGTTCTTGAGTAGAAGTTCTTTGTATGCATTTTCCCATGGGGTCCAATGCTAAAATTAAAATCCCCACTGGCGGCCATGTTGGATGACAGATTGGTACAAAAGTAAAAACACTTGGTCAGCACCTCATAAGCATCATTCATGCCAAGTTTGGTTCAAATCCATTTGGTGACTCTAAAGAAGAGGTTCTTTGGATAAATTTTTCCCATTAGGTCAAATGGTAAACTAAGTTCCCTGCTGGAGGCCATCTTGGAAGAGTTCGGAAAAATTGACCGTGTTCAATAAAATGTAGTCTTTGACATGCTGATGTTGATGCAATTAAAAGATGACTTCTATCTCAAAGTGTTTTTAAAATATAGGACAAAAAGCATAAAATCATGAAAAATTTTACCAATAAAGGGCCATAACTCATATATAGGTAGCGGTACTTGGATTTTCTTCAAAATTTCCATGTGGGTAGATCTTAAAAAAAAGGGGCAATAACTCTAAGATGGGTCATCAGAATTTCTTCAGAATTTCAGCATGGGTAGATCTTGTCATGCTGATCACTTTTATCCCTTCAGATTTTTGATATCTGTAATGATTTTTGAGTTATTTGCCAAAAACTGTAATTTTCCCTTATGTTCTATTTTTAGTAACGGCATCCATGTTTTTTACCTAAGACATAGAAAATAACAAAGTTGAAACTAGATACCCTAGTGATGATTCAGTTGAAGTTTGCTTTCATTTGACCCCGTGGTTTCAGAGGAGAAGATTTTTGAAAGTGAGCTAACGACAGACGGACGGACGCCAAGTGATGGCAATAGCTAGATGATCTAAAAATGAAATTTTTGAGATTGGGCCCCATTTATCTCATGGATCATACATGTGATGTGAAATCAGTTGAAAACTATTAATTGGAAATTTCCTCAGGGGCACACTGAAAGAAACCCCATCAAAATCTGTTATATAATAAAAATTCTACAGCCAAATATGTGAAAACATCCAATTTTGCCCTTTTTGGCCCCTTTTCAAAAATGGGAGGAGCCACAAAATCCAAAACCAATGACAGCCTTCCTTCTGTGCCAAGGAACATTTTGTAAAAATTTTTTAAGGGTTGAGTTACAAGAACTTAAGTTATTGATCCAAAACAAAAGTGTTTACAGATGATGAGTGAACGACTATGAGGACAATGACCACAGCAGCATACCATTATATGACCTTACATTTTTTGATGTCGTATAAAAATGTATGTGTCATATATGTATATGCATCTGTCCCTGGTCAGGCTAAAGAACTGTAAGCTTAACATATGTACTTTTGTCTCTCCTATACAACAAGTTGAACACATGATATAGGAAAAAGAAGGGAAACGGGGAATGTGTCAAAGAGACAACGACCCAAAGGGGAGCAATAACAACTCAAAGCCACCATAAGATCTGAGCATGTACTTGTTCCAGGTTAAAATGTAAGATCAATAAACTGAGCATAATTATATAAGCAGACGTCCTAGGTCCATATCTAAAACAATAAACTAAACATATGTATATGTGTGAATATGTCCTAGTTCATGAGCTAGAACAATATACTAAGCATATGCGCAAGTGTTTGTATCAGATTATAGTCATACCTGTCAACCTTTGAAAGCCCCAAGTAGGGAGATCTCCCTAACAAAATAGTCTCAAGTAGGGAGATCTCCCTACCAAAATTTTTCTTAAGTAGGGAGATTTGCCATATTTAGTCCTATTTTAACACAATTTAATCTAAATTAAGCTTAAATGTATATATATATTCAATTCAGGTACTATGCTGATGCTCATTTACAATGATGTACTTAAGTACATATGGATATAGTTTCTATTAGGGCATGCTTAACTTTCAATATACCAAAAGGGCTACTCTTAACCCTTCCTAGGATATCATCCCCTGAACTGCATAGGTTTTCAGACATATTAGGTGACAATTGCAACAGGAAAGTAAAATTAATATGTATCTCATCAAATAAATTACCTTGAATTTGTAAATATAAATAAATAATTTTGCAAAAAGCCAGCAATTTTGTCTTAAAACATTTTCAAGCTTTTAAATTTAAGTTCAAAGGACAAGGTGCGATAACGGGTAGATTTGGCTCAAGATTTCAGTGAATTTATAAATTGCACTTCAAGATTTTCTTTTGTGTTCGTTTCAAAGTTGACATCCCATTTACAGAAAAAATACAAATATTAGAACCGATGAGGTCACAATAGGTACAGTTCTGACGTCATGAAAAGGCTACTTTTAAGCATTTTCATGGAAATATACCGAATTTGGCAGATTTTCGAACAGTTTTCCTAACCGGAAATATCGAGCATATCGAAGAACCAATTAGATAATTTACCCACTTATTGGTACAAATGAATTGAACCTCTCATAAATATATTTTTGTGGTTCTCGCAAGTGCTCTATATTTCCTATATAGAAAAGGAAGTCAAAATTGGTCAAATTTGTCATTTTTCGACAAAATCTACAATTTGTTCCTTCTTCTATGCCCCAAAACTCAGTAATCATACATTAATATTTGAGAAGTGTTACTGTTTACTGAAGAGCCATACCCATAAAACATTACAACGAGAAAATTTTGTGAATTGAACTAAATTTATTTTTCAGGCCAAATAAAGCCCTTATTGCCCCTACTCCTTTGTTTTTTTTTATGTAAACTGATTCATACAAAAGGATCATAATAAAAATGCTTTAAAATCATAAAAACTAAAACACAGATTTTAAAGGGAAACAACTCAAGTGTCAAAACATGTGTTATCATAAAAATAGATATTTTTTCCTGCATTCAAAGGGAAATTTAATTATCAAAATATAGTGGAAAAGAATTCAATGTTAAAAAAACTATATTCTTAAGCAATTGACTGGAAATTGCAATAAAGGTAAGAAAGTTATCTCTGATTGACAGATAATTAGGTGATAACTCAGGTAAACACTTCCGACAAATGTTTGTTTACGACTGAATTAATCCTTTAATTAGCAGAACAGGTGTGTAATACTATCATTTTCGGCAATTAGATAAAAGTGACAAAGATAATGAGCATAATACTTCCATTTTTTAGCGATTTTTCGGAAATTGGGAGATTCTCAATTCTCGCGGGGGAGACTGATAGCTGGCGGTAGATACGTGAATTTTTGACAAACTATCAGGAGCCTCCCCACCAAATCGGGAAAATTGATAGGTATGTTATAGTAAACAACTGGCGTATTGAAATAAAAAAAATAACCGGCATCTAAATTTCAGTTTTTGAGTTTTCAGTAGAAAATCTATATAATAAAAAGCATAACTAATAGACCATCATGAATATCAATAAATATGTCACGAGTGCCGAACAACGCAGAAGGATTAAACAAGTTGCGGAACTTTGTCGATCAACGCAGTGGATTAAACTCTTTGCGGAACAAACTTCTGCAACTCATTTAATCCTTCCGTGTTATTTGGCACTCGTGACATTTTTATTGATATTCACGAAGGTCAGACAGTTATACTACAATAAACGTTCTTCAAAAAGTCCAATTCGGGAACGATCCGAGTATTAGAATGGCGGGTCAAAGAGGTCAAAGGGGGTAAAAATGGCTTCCTGCTGTATGAGGACAAAGGGAATAAATTCTTCTATCAACGTATGACAGGTGTTTATGATTGGAAAAAAGCCTAACATGTCATATATCAACATTTTATCCCAGCCCGGTCATTTCCAACCAATTTGTTTTAGGTCAAGAAAATAAAAAGGAGAATTCTTAGATTACGCTCAACTGACGTCATGTACCAGTTTCCAGTTGATTTGGGGTAAGATGTCGACAATTACCCCAAAATTTGAAAGTGGAATAGATTCTATGTCTATTACCTCTGGGTTACTGGTGTTTGGAAATGTTAAATCAATAACTTTACATCCCGAATGAAACTCGCTTTTCCCGTCACTTATGGTTAACACAACCGGATTTTTAATATGCGCATGGAGGGGCCTGTCAACCATCGTTTACAAATGTGTATGGATGATATTTCTACATGTTGTCAATGAAGCTACACAAAATTGAATCGACTAATAACCAAAATTTTCCGAAGTTCAGGACACAAATATGCAGCTTTATTTCTCCATCACAGTATTAAAACGCCACATTAATGTGTTCTTTACCGTTTTCTCATGACCAAAATTTAAAATCAATTGAGCATTTGTATGATTACATCATAAATAATTTGATATTGCAGGGATCTTTCACTTTGGTTATCAGATAAATTTTTATGACCTTGACCTCTAAAGCAGGTGCCCTTTTGCTTATCTTTATATCACAGCAAGCGTGGAATCGTTCAAATATGCATAAAAAGTATAATCTACAGTACAGAAATCACAACTATCCGAAATAGGTCACAAGAACAAGTTTAGAATCATAAGGAAAAAAAGGGGTCCAAAATTACCCACAATCCAACCACCAGAAGGCGTGACAGAAAGCAAGATGGCAGACTACAGTGAACCGATAACCGACCAAGAAAAGGTACAATCCGTTTTCATGTAGTTTGACAATTTATTGATAGAATGGTAAAGATCAGGGGTCATGCATTTGGGTCGGAGAGATGTTAGAGTGTTGAAAAGACAGTTTTGATAACTGCCACTTAAAATTGTTGCCGGTGTTATTGTTTTTTTAATCACTTCCGCCTTGATTGAATTCTAACTTTTTGACGTTTCTTCTAATCTTTATACATATTATAATTTCACAAACAGTGTCCATAATAACATGTCAGTGAAATTGAAACCATATATGTTTATTATTGTCAAAATTGATTTTAAAACATGCAAAATGTACGTTGGACAATGTAAATTAAAGAAGTAGGACTGCAGAAAAAGTTGATCTTTATATATAAATCATGCACTGTTTGTATTTATTTGCATAGAAGTAAGTTCAACTTGAAGAAGATGCAATGTATTTTACAAAAAGAATATTGTAATCTAATTTATGTTTGCTTCTTATGGGACTATGACTCACTGTTGGCCCTGTTAAGGATATGCCCATATATGGAAATATACAACAACAATGATTCTTAGCTACATTTTTATTTAGTGTAACTCAACTAAAAGGCTTTTTTCACAATTTTTTAAACGATAAAAGATTTTGTTCAATAGGCAAAATTTTAATATTTAGAGAAAATCACTTAAAAAATTTCACAGTCTTTCTGAAATTCCAAGAAATATTACATTTGATATATTAATAAGGATTCATACAGGTTCTTGAAATCATTGGAAGTACTGAAAATGAAAGATGGAAATTGACATGATCAAGAACTTATAGATTAAAAGTACTTGAATTTTGGAAAAGTTGAAAAGTACAATTTCATCATGTTCATCAAAAATGAAAATAGTTCTGCAGTGTAATTTTTACAACAATATGTATGAAAAAATCAAATATGTTGTGACAGATCAGCCTGCCTGCATCAGTTGTAGTACATTTAAACAACCAGAAAATTGACTGAGCTGACTGATTGATTCATCATGATCAGCTCACTTGGTTAGGTGCCTGGCGGCCATATGGAGTGATGAAGGTCCCGGGTTTGATTCCCGATGTTGACATAAGTGAATTTTGTAGGAAGATTAATGTGCTCCGGTTACATTTGGCCTCAAACTAAAAAACCCCACTTTGGTTAGATGTAGCTATGTTTATATGTTGAGAGACGTACATATCAAGTATAAAGATGACTCAAGGTGGTTGAAATGTGACATGACATCCTACCTGCATTGTAGTAGGTAGTACATGTAAATAGCCAGTTAATCAACTTAGATGAAGGATTGATTCTTTAGCGTACTAGGTAAGGCGTTAAAGGTGACTGGCTCGCGTGGTAAATGTCCAGATTTGATTCCTGTTGGTGACATACAGGTGAATTTGTAGGGAGATTCATACTCTCCAGTTACAATTTGAATACAAAGTAGGTAAAGAAATAAAACATGAAAAGTTAACCATGAGAAAAGCACCTCCCCCCAAAAGTGTGCAAAATGCTTTCCAGATTGGCAGATAAAAATGAACTATTTTGCTTTGATGTCAGAAATGTACTATTATCAATTTATATCTTTGATGCTGGTATCATTAACACATTGATTAGTGTTGGTATTTATATAAAAGTTTTAGATGGTATTGGTTTCAATAACCACCCTAGTCTGTGTGTATTATTCAAGAACATTTTCTGAGTTAAGATTACATGTATAAATAATTCTCCAGTTATATGGTATTGAAATTATGCTGTTGTACCTCCATTTGCTTGTCCTTAACACTATACTTGACTCTACATGTAAGATGATGACTTATTTTTAATTTCAGGTCAACATAGCATCAAGCTTTATTCTTCATGCTCCCCCAGGAGAATTCAATGAAGTTTTCAATGGCAAGTACAGTTTTAACTTTACAGATTTTTAGTTTGCCTCGCCTAAGTTGAGGGGGACTAAAGGAGTATCCCCGGTGTCTATGTCCCAGTCCATGTCTTTGTCCGCATCCACATTTAGGTATATATCTTAGTAACTATGCAGGGTATGGTCATAAAACTGCATGCAGGTGCATCTTGGGCTGACTCGCAGCCTCCAAGAAAATTAGGTCTCCCTGACCTATGTTTCTTACTGAGTGGCTTGCATTTAAATTTACATCCAAGTTCATATTTCAGTAACTATGCATGGTAGGATCATCTAACCTTGCATACGCATGCATTTCTGATGATAGGTGCACATGCATGCATTTTTGATGATAGGTCAGCATCCAGGCAAAATTTGGTCAGTTTGACCTACATTTTCCACTTGAGTGACTTACATTCAAGTTTACGTCCGAGTTCAGATCTCATTTACTGTACATGATAGGATAATCTAACCTTGGACATGCATGCATCCCTGATGGTAGGTCAGCATCCAGACAAAATTAGGTTACTTTTACCTATATTTTCCATTTTAGTGACTTACATTCAAGTTTTTATCCCAGTCCAGATCTCAGTCACTGTACAAGGAAGGATTGTCTGACCTTGCATATGCATGCTTATGCATCTCTGATGGTAATTCAGCATCCAGGCAAAATTAGTTCATTTTAACCTATATTTTCTGCTTGAGTAACTTATATTCAAGTTTATGTCTGAGTTCAGAGCTCAGTCACTGTACATGGTAGGATCATCTAACCTTGCATATGCATGCATCTCTGATGGTAGATCAGCATCCAGGCAAAATAAGTTCACTTTGACCTATATTTTCCACTTGAGTGTTTGGGTCTGAGATCAGGTCTCGGGTATTGTACATAGTAGGATCATCTTAACATGCATGAGCATGCATCTGTGATGGTAGGTCAGCATCCAGGCAAAATTAGTTCACTTTAACTTACATTTTTCACATGATTGACTTACATTCAAGTTTATGTCTCAGTTCTGATCTCAGTCATTTTGCATGGTGTGATCATCTTACCTTGCACATGAAATCATCTCTGATGTTATGTCAGCATCCAGGCGAAATTGGGTTTCTGTGACAATGTGCCATAAGGAGACAAACTTTGTTATCGTTGATTACCTATGTTTTATTTTAGGCCACACTAAAAAAATTTCATGTTCTACAGATTTGTTCAACAGAAATTGTGGGGCAGTGAGCAACATTTTTTATTTACATTGTACAGGTAGCTATATTGAATGGTTTTGTTACCAGTGGTGCATGGCCAATGCCTTCATGTCTCCAGGGCTCACCACACTTCAAAGTTGCTAATCTGCTACATTCTTTTTTAAATGGTTCTCCAAATATTAGAGGGATATAAATAGATTGTTTACATTTGTGGACATTCTTTATAAAGACCACTTCCGGTTTGAACTGTAGTTGAAACGTAAATATTTAGGACAATTTCCAATGATTTTTTTAAATAAATGTATACTACAAAGTCAATAAGTCTTGATTTTAAAACCATGAGATGATGTAAACAATCTTTGAGCTTTGCAAACACAGGAATAAGCATTAGAAATCTTATCAATTTACTTCCTTTTTACCGGAAATAGAAAGGGTTATAAGTAGAAGTGTAAAAATACTCGGGCAACTTGAAATCACTTTTGGAGGCAACTTTAGGCGACTTGAGGCACAACAGGGCGACTTAATCGCCCTAATTGCCAAGTTTGGTGAGCCCTGGTCTCTTAAATAAACACGTGTTTTGGAAGATCCATGACTGAAAACAGATGAGTGAATTATAACTACTTTTAGATCAGTTGAATTTTAAAGAAAATATTCACCTTCACAAACAATTACAGATAGAAAAAAAAATGGCGAAAATAGGAGTGGCGATTCCGTCGAACAATCAGATAAATTGGCGTGGCCTCATGTCCAATCTATGGATTAGGATTGTGTAAATATTCACCATATTCAGTATTTCAATCTATGAATTAAGATCTCCTGTAGATCTATGCAGGACAGTATTGTCAAGATTTGGTCTGAAACTTTGATAAATCAGTATTTCTCCATTTTAGAGTTTGTTACTACTATATATGTTTTAAGATAAAATGCAGCTACATCATACTCGTTACATTAGTATATGGCTTTCATTAAATATGTTGTCTTATTTTGATGTTGGGAACAATACTCTAGACAAAGGAGAACCATGTTATAAGAAAATTATTGAGGTCCTTAAGGGGATATCTCATCACAAATAACTGATTTCTTCTTGCTAAGACACATGTAAGAATGGTGACTTTCATATCCTTTTGCAGAATTCTCATAGGATTTGAAAGCATTCCTTTAACAATAATTAAGTCTGTTTGTAAAGGGTTAAACTGTCTTCATTTCACTTTGAATTCGGCTTATAATTACATTTGTACATGTATGTATAAAAATTGTTAATCTGTTCATGGTTATTCATTTCAGATGTTAGAATATTGCTTGATAATGACAACTTGTTAAAAGAAAAGGCTTCAGGGTATGTATATGTCATTAAGATGTTTCATGCAATTTTAGCACAGCCCAATTAAATTGTACAACACAAATTACTTTCAAATTGCATCGTTTTAGTAACCTCCCAGCCAAAGCTAAAATTCAAATTTTATGATTTAAGTATATTAAATTAACTTTTCTTGATACCTACTCAAATAGTACAAATGTAATATAATTCAGTTTATGCAGGAATTAATCCAATTATTTAAACTTTAACTAATTTTATGGGATTGGTCATTCACAATACATGAATATTATATTATGCATTGAATAAACCTGAACTACATTTTAACATACTTGGTAGATCTTTGACGATAATAAGTGATTGATTGGTTTAAAGTTGCTTTTAATGATGCTTTGTAAAAAAGCAGTGGATTTCAAATTATTTTGAATAATGAAAATATTTCTCATTGGTTGTTAGACTAAGAAAGAAGTTACATAGGAGGTAATTTCATAATTGTACCCCCCGCACACAAAGTTTGGGCTATATTGGAATCACCATGTCTGTCTGCGGTCTGTCCACATTTCTTGTAAGCGCAACTCCTCTTAAACCACTCAGAGGATTTTGATGAAACTTTACACAAAGGAAGAACACTGTATGGAAATGTGCATGAAGGAATATAATTATTGTCCAAAACCAGCAAGGGGAGATAATTTGACTTTAACTTTTCGTAGATTCCCGATGTATCAGTTACCTCGTAAGCCCACTCTTCTTAAGCCAATGAAAGGATTTTGATGAAACTTTACACAAAGGAAGGAAAGTATATGGAGATGTGCATGAAGGAATATAATTATTATCAGAAACCAGGAAGGGGAGATAATTTGACTTTGACTTTTTGTACATTCCCTATGTATTGATTACTTCATAAGCGCAATTCCTATTAAACCACTGAAAGGATGTTTATGAAGCTTTACACAAAGGAAGGACGCTATATTTAGATGTGCATGAAGGAATATAATTATTGTCGTAAACCTGTCCTCCTGCAATGAATTTTTGGACTCGGACAATTTTTCAAAGAAATAATTCAAGGAGTAGATATTATGAAATGAAGCTGGGGAGAGAAACACTGTTTTCATTGTATTCCTTTTGAAAAGTTGTTTTCAGTGTGTTGTAATGAAATTTCTCTAATGCTTATGATAAATTTGCACTTACCATATCGATTCAAGGTTCAATGAGCGGGGGTATATTTGGCTGCCATTCAGCGACAGCTCTTGTTCAAGTTTTATTTGCACAAAACCTTTGCTCTTCTTCTACATGATTTTATTTGCAGTCAGTAGTTCCGTATGATATTGAAGATATTTTTACATGTGCTCCACCCAATATGAACAGGAAAAGATCAGTTTGTACAAATGATATGTGACAAATGCTGCAATTTAAAAAAAGGACCCTTGTTGTTATAGCTGTTGAATTAGATGGCCCCACATTTTGTACTGTAGTGGAGGCTTTAACAATGAAACAAATTTGAGAATAAAATGGCATTCATTTCTGTTTTCCAACTCATTCATGTATTGCCATTAATTTTTTTCAAACTTTATGTAATTCATTGTATTTGATTTATTGTAATTCCCCTTTATAGTGTCATTTAAGTGTAACTGCATAAGTGTTGACAAATAACAATGTTTTTATGGGCTTTGGTATTTATAAAATCAGACTTTTCCATTGTTTTTCAGAGCATTTGCACAGTATAATAAAGACCAGTTTACACCATGCAAAATTGATGGAAGTCAAGAAAATGTAAGTTACAAATGTATCTTGATAATTGCATTTAGATTTGTTCTCATGTACAAGTTTTGTAGGGAGAACAGGGATGCTGAAAGTCTATCATAGCAGATGACAAGTCTGGTAATTTTTTGATTCAACAGACTGAAATTTAATGCCAAAGAATGATTGAATGAAAAACAAAAGCTAGCCTAAATTTGTCTGGAGATTTAAATCAGTATGAAATGGAGCTTGATTATAGGAAAAGTCATTGGGATTTTTCAGAATGATTAATATCTCTGCACATCTGATTAAGGTCACCTTGAGGGTCAATCTGTGTGTTTGAGTTGAAATTAAATTTAATGTATGAGTATGTCCAACTGAATTGTCATAAAAGTGTCCCATATTTTTAAACTTCAGTTGTACATAGGGCTTTCAAAGGACTGCTTGATTTTTTTATTTCATTTTAAAACAGCATTCATAATCTTGTAACACACATACATATAATTTGTTATTTGTTGCGTTTTTCACATGTAATGCAGCCAGAAATAAACTACCAATATCTATAAACCCAGGCTGATATGAAATTATTGGTAAGGCCATATCAGCACATCTTGAAGGATTTATTAGCTTAGGTTTGATGATAACACCTAATTGAAGGCATGTTATAAATAAATTAATACATAAACTTTTCCATGTTAGTCCAGTTTTCTCCCTCAACTATATCAATTTTCGACTGACACCTCAAGCTGTTATATGAGCCTCAGCATGATAACTGTTTTGATATGAAAAGGCATGTATGAGTTGTTATAAGTCGTCATTCTTTTTTTAGATGGCTGATTAATACAGATTACATTAAGCAATAAAGGTGTATTTTTCAGTCATACTAAGATTTATATTTTTATGAATTATTTTCCAGGTATTAGTGACAGAGCATGGTGATTTAGGAGAAAGCAGATTTTTAGATCCAAGAAGTAAACAGTCTTTCAGGTATTTGATAATTAAACACTGAATATTTTGTTATAAATAATTCTCCATGTTACAGAATCAGAACACAGTTACATGTATATACACCTCTATGACAAAGATTGTTGAATTTAGTCAATAATATGTGAAGTTTTTTTAAATGACATGAATGACAACAAGTTGCATCAGTAGGTGGTTTAGAATCTCAAATACCTTTTATCTCTCTTGGCTATTTAAAACCTGAAGTGACGCCCCTCCAATATACTTTCGGTCAGTGTCTTCCTTGGTCCAAAGCCCTAATTACAGTCTGAACCAGCTGTAAGCCTTGCTGTTCAATTAAGAAACCTGTTCACTCAGGGTGGAAGTTTCCCAAGTCTCACCATAAGACAAATAATGTCATCTGGAACCAAGGGTCCTCTTGTGAAGGTAGGTGTGTGACTTCGAGAGTGAACAACTTTTTTGTGAATCACACTGTTAAACGAAGGTCATTCAAATTGATGCTCACTGTTTACTAAGAATTGAACACTTAAATCAAGTGTTTTTCTTATGAATTTGTTTTTGTCAAACAATGTGTTCAATGAAAACTTGACAATGTTTTGAACGGAGTGGGTGTATTTTAGAAGTTCACAGTGCCTCTTTCTATGTATATTAAATTATTTTTTAAGTCATTTCTTTTTTACAGATATGATCATTTAAGAAAAGAAGCCAGCGATTACTCACCTGCTGATGTAGATAGAAATGCTGAGAAGTGGAGGTCGGCCATAGAATCTGCATTCTCAGATTATAAATCAAAACATTATAAAAATGGTGTGGTAACTGTGTATGGAAGTAGTTCTGGGGGAAATATAACAATCATTGCATGTTTAGAAAGTCATCAATTCCAGCCTAGAAATTTTTGGTAAGGGTTTGAGTAGACAAAGTTATTATAAGTTATCAATATACAACTTCAAAATCACATTAGACCATTGATTTCTACTTTTACAGAATCAGTTTAATAAAAAATCTTGGTCATTTTCACATTAATTTATTTAAAAGACGCT
Organism: Modiolus philippinarum; assembly: GCA_002080025.1. Lineage (NCBI taxonomy): Eukaryota > Metazoa > Mollusca > Bivalvia > Mytilida > Modiolidae > Modiolus > Modiolus philippinarum. Next base: position 117,951 of record MJUU01053347.1, read on the forward strand.
TCAAAGAAAGATTTTAGTTTTGAAAAAGCTTTGATTCTTTTTGTAATGTATATACAGAATAAAACTAAATTTCATTAGTGTATAGAAGAAGAAGAAGAATGTTTTATTGTCCATTAAAATGGGCCCATGAGGGGCATGATACAAAAAACACATACAAACAAACAAAGTAAAACAGAATACAATTCAAAATGACAATATATATAATCTCATGTGTAAAAATCAACAAATTGTAATGACTAGTGCACTCAAGTGCAACCATGGCGAGGTATATTTCTATTTGATTTATTGAGTATTTTTGATAACAATTATAATCACTTTTTAAAAATACAATCTTCCTCTGTTGTAACACTGCTGTCAGGTGAACAATAAATTTACCAAGGCTCTTAGATATTTAATAGACATGTATGTGTGCTTTTTTATACAATAAGTACTGTGAAAGTTGTTAAGATAGTTAATTTGGCCTTTCATTCCTGCAGTGAGGTGCACTAGACTTGTAACACTACTTAAAAGGTCTGTTAAGGCTCTCAAGTATGTTTGTTTCCATCTGATTTTGAGGCTTCATCCTCTATTAAAACTGACCACCATTCTATTAAGTAAAGGACTCATGAAAGAAGCATTTTTAATTCATGTTCAAGGATTACTGCTATCTCCCAGTCTAATGTCTAAGGGCTTTTCCAGAAAAAAATGTACAGGAGGGCAGGAACGCAAGTCAAAATTTAGGGTACCACCAGCGTAATTTTTATTTCTTTTTAGCTCACCTGGCCAAATGCCACGTGAGCTTTTGCCATCACTTGGCGTCTGTCGTCCGTCGTCCGTCCGTAAACTTTTCACATTTTTGCTATCTCCTCAGAAACCACTGGACCAATTTGAACCAAACTTTACAGGATGGAAGGTCCTTTACTAAGTTTGCCGAAATTTTTCCAATCCGCCAAAAAACTTAGATTTAACATTGGACCCTATGGAAAAAAGCATATATTTGCTATCTCCTCTGAAGCTACTGAAGCAAATTGAACCAAACTTTACAGGAATGATGTATGGAAGGTCCTTTACTTAGTTTGCCGAAATTTTT
>MJUU01053348.1:19520-37705 GCA_002080025.1 Modiolus philippinarum
ACTTCTAATCCATTCGTACTCAATCATTTTTTTCGGCCTTTTATCGATCGAAAATTGATGCGCAGCTACAGGACTTTTCTTTTGCAAAATCACCCAATGTATCAATTTCGGGTGCAAACTTAGTAAGTGAACAAACCTGGCTGTGGAGTTGGTTGATGGTGTAACTGATCACTACTAATGTTGGTACCTTCGCTAGCTTCATAAGTGTCTGTAATGTCTGATTCCAGTGAATTTGTCTCGACTGTCTCGTTGTCGTCCTTTTCTCTTTCATCTACGGTAACACCATTCTTTACACCATCCTTTCCGTGCGTTCTTGTCTGGTGATTTTTCTTTCCTCTTTCAGTCGGGAACGACTTGGGACAATAAGCACATTTAAATGACGTTTCTGAAAAAAAGAAAAATTACAAAAAGTCTTTCATAAGTAGGGTTAGTTGAGAATTATTAAAAGGTGGAGCGAATGGGAGCAAATGTTTGTTTGAAAAGTGCTTTAGCTTTTTTTATTTTTAAATGAATATTAATTAATCATTGAATGTATCGATTCTACGTTATTAAGTTATCTAACTGATAATCCAGAGGCCAGTATTTTTGGCGCTGGTCCGAAAACCGATTTTATTGCGGAACTTGCAATATCTACATTTTCAAAAAAAAAAATGCTAAAAAGTAGCAAGATGTGTTTTGTGACATCTGAAAAGTTTCATCACATCAAATGATGATTGCAATTGGAGGCAAACACAGAAGTCACCCAAATGAACCCCTCCAATCATTATCCAAGCATTATTAAAAAAAAACTCCCCCCTATTTGAAACATTTATAGTTAACTCATTGTGTTCTGTCTATCAGTGTTATCAGTACTTTGATTACACCAGGGATCATCAATACTGGTTCCCCAAAAGTGGAGAAGAGAAGAAATGAAATAATAGATATTTTTAGTAACATCACTCATCATTCATACATATAATACATATATAAATACCTGTAAAACGAAAGTGAATAAATGAAGAAAATATGCTGAATGATTTAAAAAATCTTTTTTACAAAAAAAAATTCTATAGATATCAAGAAACATTTCGTCATAAATGAGTTTAATTTCTATATATATAAAATAAAACAAAATATAATTTCATTTTTCTGGTGAAATTTTACCGGACAGTCATATGCCAAGGTCAAGGTCACAAGGCCAAATATTCTGGTACCAACTGAAAGGTCCCTCCACAAGGAGTACACATGCAAACTATGAAAGCCCTATCACTTACCATTCAAAAGATATGCTCAATGTTAATGTTTTTATGCAGTTGTTCACAGGCCAAGGTCAAGGTCACAAGATCAACTTTTTTGGTACCAATTAAAAGGTCTTGCCACAAGGAGTGTACATGCAAAATATGAAAGCCATATCACTTACCATTCAAAAGATATACACAATGTTAAAGTTTATTATTTTTTTTCAAAATGTTCATCACAAGTCAAGGTCAAGGTCACGAGGTCCAAAATTTTGGTATGGTTAGAAAGGTCTCTCCACATGCAAACTATGAAAGCCCTATCACTTACCATTCAAAAGATATGCTCAATGTTAAAGTTTTTATGCCAGTTGTTCACAGGCCAAGGTCAAGGTCAAAAGGTCAACTATTCTGGTACCAATTAAAAGGTCTTGCCACAAGGAAGTCACATGCAAAATATGAGAAGCCATATCACTTACCATTCAAAAGATATACCCAATGTTAAAGTTTATTATTTTTTTCAAAAAGTCCATCACATGTCAAGGTCAAGGTCACGAGGTCCAAAATTTTGGTATCATTTGAAAGGTCTTGCCACAAGGAATACACATGCAAAATATTAGAGCCCTATCATTTACCATTCAAAAGATATACCCAATGTTAAAGTTTTTGTGGACAAACAGACAAACAGACAAACAGACAGACAGACCAAAAACTATACGCCCCCCGAAACTTCGTCTCATGGGGGCATAAAAAGTATCCCCCTCGTGTAAAGCCCTAAGTCTCAGACCTACAGTGGGGTGCAGACATACCTCTCATAAAGTTAACTTGAAGTAGTTATAATTGTCAAAACTCTCAAAATTGTGTCCCAATTTGAGAATTCAAGCTCTTCTAAGTTAACTTAGAACAAGTATCAAGTTTAGAACTACCCTAAGTCTTCCTTAGCATCCTGACCGCCCTGACCTGTCATGGTCATAGCTAGAATCTTGACTGTTCTGGTCAGAGCCAAGACTTCTCTGACCTGTTCTACCCATGATCGTTCTACCCAAGTCTGTTCTGGCCATGACTTCTCTCAGCTGAACTGTCCTAGCTATGACCGTTCTCGACTCACAGACCTGACATATATTCAGAACGTAACCAATATTTACAAGTATTTCATATATGTCAAGTTTAGTTATGATATAAAAACAAAAAAATATTAAAAAAAAAGAAAAGTAGAATTATGGAATGAATTATTGGTTATTTGTTCTCTATCAGATTTTTAACATATTTGAGTTCTTGGTCTTCCAAACGTTTAGATTTTATCTGCACTGAAGAGACATAAATTGTCGAAATGCGCATATGCAGAAATTAAATTCAAAGTAACTTCGGTATTTAGTTATTTATTCTGATATAAAATTGCATTTTGCCGGTCAGTGGTCTTTTTCGTGGATAATTCTTACCTGTGTTTTTAAAAGTAAGAGTTATTTCCTTTTTCGAGATTGTATACCCGAAAACTGAATCGCAATAGTTTTCCGTATATTTTTATCACCATAAAAATCGTGAATATAATTATAGGAAAACTTTCAATTATGTTACGTTAACTGAAACAAATAACTATTGAAAATGTAAAATGATATATTAATGTTTTTTTTAATTAGACGATGTCGGGCTCGAGAAACAGGAAATTCGGGCACTTATAATTTCATATCCAGTTTAAATTCTAGGACAAAAACCGCCATGCCCAGAGAAGACTTGGCAAAAACGATCACGACCAGAACAGATTTGGCAAGAACGGTCATGGCCAGAGCAGACTTAAGTAGAACGGTCATGGCCAGAGCAGACTTAGGTAGACGGTCATGGCTTGAGCAGACTTAGGTAGAACAGTCATGGCCATGGCAGACTTAGGTAGAACAGTCATGGCCAAAGCAGACTCAGGTAGACAGTCATGGCTAGAGCAGACTTAGGTAGAACAATCATGGCTAGAGCAGACTTAGGTTGAATAGTCATGACCAGAGCAGACTTGGGTAGAACAGTCATGGCTAGAGCAGACTTAGGTAGAACGGTCATGGCTAGAGCAGACTTAGGTAGAACAGTCATGGCCAGAGCAGACTTAGGTATATGGTCATGGCTAGAGCAGACTTAGGTAGAACAGTCATGGCCAGAGCAGACTTAGGTAGATGGTCATGGCTAGAGCAGACTTAGGTAGAACAGTCATGGCTAGAGCAGACTTAGATAAAACGGTCATGGCTAGAACAGACTTAGGTAGAACGGTCATGGCTAGAACAGACTTAGGTAGAACGGTCATGGCTAGAGCAGACTTAGGTAGACGGTCATGGCTAGAGCAGACATGGTTCCAGGACCAGAGCAGACATGATTCTAGGACTTTTCTAAGTCTGCTCCATGTTAACTTGTTTTGATTTGACTTAAGATATAAGATGTCGAAATGACCATTTGCAGAAATTACATTCGGCAATGTCGGCATTTCGCTATGTATATTGTCATTCGAAGTATACTGAAATGTCTGTGAAAAGTTTTAATATCAACATGTTTAAAGAGACTTATATTTGCTACATGTTACAAACCGGTGGATCCATCTCAAAAACGGGGGTTTCAGTGAAGTTCAAAAATCAATGAAAAAGGAGGGTTTTTTTTGCAATATTTGGCCATTCTTTTGTCAGTTTTGCCTAAATCTTGCCCCAATTTTAACAAGAGCTGTCGCCGAATGGCAGCCAAATACCCCCCCCCCCCCTCACTGAACCATGAATCCATATGGCAAGTGAAAATTTAAGTGGGTGTGGACACAATACAGGTGGGGACACAGTACAAGTGTGGACACAATGATATAATCTTCAAGAAAGAACTTTTCACAAGGGTTCAAATGAAAATACTCTTTCGAATCAGACAAATATAAAATTCACCCTTTTTTAGCCTATTTGACATTTTACACAAAAAGCGTTAGAGAAATCTCATTACAACACTTTAAAATAACCTTTAAAGAGGACCACAATGAAAAAAGTGTGTCTCTCCAACAGCTTGATTTCAAAACATCTATACGCTTTGAATTATTTCTTTAAAAAAAAGAATTTGCAGAAGGAATAAAAAATCAAAGTCAAATTATCACTCCTTCCTTGTTTTGTACGATAATTAAAGTTTTTCATGCGCATCTCCATACAGCGTCCTTATTTTTTTTAAGTTTCTTCAAAATCCTTCGAGTGGTTTAAGAGAGTTGTACTTACGAGGTAACTCATACATAGGGAATCAACGAAAAGTAAAAGTCCAATTACCTCCCCTTCCTGGTTTCAGAAAATTATAACATTCCTTCATGCACATCTCCATATAGTGTTCTTCCTTTTAGTAAAGTTTCATTAAAATCCTCCATGAGGTTTAAGAGGAGTTGCGCTTACAAGGTAACCCACACACAGGGAATCAACGAAAATTCAAAGTCAAATTATCTCCCCTTCCTGGTTTCTGACAATAATCATATTCCTTCATGCACATCTCTATATAGTGTCCTTCCTTTGTGTAAAGTTTCATCAAAATCCTCCAAGTGGTTTAAGAGGTTTGCGCTTACGAGAAGTGTTGACAGATGGACAAACGGACAGACAGACAGGGTGATTCCTATATACCCCCAAACTTTGTTTGCGGGGGGTATAAAAATAAAACTCAGAATATGGGATTAAAACTACCCGAAACCCTTAAACCCCCCAATGGATATAATATGTTTACATTTTGCAATTTGAACCGAGATTCTCCTAAATAGTTGAGAGATCTCACTTGACCAATATTTTGGTACTTTTGAAGCAAGTTGCTACCGGTTTTCGACATTTTTATCTCATATCATTTCATTTTGCTTTTCTATTTTTTTTTTTTCAAAACTCCTATTTCAATACCTTTTGTACATATATTTTCGTCGCTGGACATGGCAACGTCTTTTGTGTGAGATTTCTTCTGGTGTAATTTCTTTCCTTTCACTGATTGAAAATTCTTATCGCAAAAATTGCTCTTTAAAACTCCTGTAATACAGAAAATAAATTTAGTTGGAATGTTTGTGAAGTCGATATTTACCTTATCTATAACAGTAAGGTCTTAAGTTTGCAAACTAATGATATTTTCATATGATTTTCAAAACCATACTGTTGTAGTAACAGGTACTATGGAGTTTTATTGTTTTTCTAAAGGTAAGAAAATCACTGGGTTGGAAGCGAGATGTGAGAAAATCCTTATTTACGTGAATGATATTTAATCTGTACAGATGCGACTCGATTAAGTGCTTATTTACGTCAATGTGCACCTTATTGCAGTCTATTTGTTATTGACTTAAATAAAAAAATCGAATCGCATCTATACAAATTAAATGCCATTGACATAAATAAGGAAATTCTCGCGTCGCATTCGGCCCCAGTGAAAATGGATGGCATTGATTTGTCTGCTACCGAACAGATCTTTCAACACTATACAAAAATATATATCATAACTGTCTGTGTAACTGATTCCACACGTAGAGCAGATCATACTTGCCCTTCCCGAAGCACATGATGATACCTTCAAGTTTTGTAGGGGTGCTTCAGTTTTGTGGCGTTTTCGTTAATTTTTGTTTTATATGTTTTGTCTTTGGTATGTTGTCTCAATTTGTGTTGAATCTAAATTATCCTTTTTCACTAGTTTTGCTTCGGTATACTGGCAAAAAAATACTCCGGTTACAGAATCAAAAGTAAAGGAGTAGGGGCAATAAGGGCCTTATTTGGCCTGAAAAATAAATTTGGTTGAATTCACAGAATTTTCTCATTGAAATATTCTGTGGGTATGGCTTTTCAGTAGCCAGTTACAGTTCTCAAATATTGATGTATGATTACTGAGTTTTTGAGCATAGAAGAAGGGACAAATTGAAGATTTTGTCGAAAAATGACAAATTTTACCAATTTTAGCTACTTTTTCTGTATAGGAAATATTGAGCACATGCAAGAACCACTAAAATATTTCTATGAGAGGTTCAATTCATTTGTACCAATAAGTTGGTAAATTATCTAATTGGTTCTTGAATGTGCTCGATATTTCCGGTTAGGAAAACTGTACTCAAATCTGCCAAATTCGGTATATTTCTATGAAAATTCTCAAAAGTAGCCTTTTCATGACGTCAGAACTGTACCTATTGTGACGTCATTGGTTGTAACTTTTTCTGTTAATGGGATCTTAACTTTGAAGTGAACATGAAATAAAATCTTGACGTGCAACTTAGAAATTCACTGGAATCTTGGGCCAAATCGACCCCTTATCACACCTTGTCCTTTCGTTTTCCAAGGACTAACCTCTCATCGGCAGCATTTAATGCAAATAAGATGGAAAGCCATGAATTTTGGCCTAGTTCGGTGTCATTTTTGGCTAAAATATGGATTTCTAGCATCAAGTAGTCAAAATTTGTTAACAGATGTAAAGTTTATCTTACCTGTTGCTGCACATACTGTTGTTGGCGACAACACGTTTAGTTGTTTCAAACCCGTTTGATCGTTTTCAGATTATAAAATTTGTAATGTAACTACTTTCCCTAATCTATAAAACTTACAGCAAAACTCTGCCTGTTTCAAAAGTCTTTATATCAAGTCTATACCAGTTTATGTGTGTCTATCGAAAAGGAAATAATAAAAGTGTTCATCATTTATACATCGTCTACAATATCATCAAATGACCTTCCATATCCATAACAAAGTCCACTTTATTGACATCGGTCATAGAACGGCAAATATATGATATGAATGTAAAGTACAGATTTTTATGTAAATGTGCTTTAAACTGAGTATGCTTTTTATACGATGACCATAAGTCGGGCAATAAAAATCTGACTTAAGTGTAGAGGGTTTCAGTAAGAAAGAGATATGGTTTCAATTTTCCAGGATGAGACGTGCATTTTATATCATTACTAGATAACATGGCCGTTTTGGCATCTATTCAAAATCTCTCTACATGAAATTATTAGTATAAGTAGAAGTAGAAGAAGTAGTAATGGACCCCAACTAACATCAGTAGCCTACTTACCCTGCTTCTCTGGTGCACTAGCACTAGATTTTTGATTCTCTGCAACGTTGTTTGTATCATCAGGATTAATTTCGTTGCTCTTTGAATCATTGACTAAAGCTTTGTTGCTCTTCGCATCATTATTGGTTTTCCTGCTCTGTATACGTACATCGTCGGCATTGCAGTTTTCGCTTTGTGCTTCATCGATGTGTGGTTTGTTACTCTGGGTATTATCCGCGTGAGATTTGTTTACCCTTGCATCATCTGGAAAGGGTTTTATGCTATGTGCATCATCGGTAAGGGCTTGTTTGTTCTGTTTTTCTGCAGTGTTTGGCGTTTTGCTTTGCACATCACCAACATCAGCAACAAACGATTTGTCCTCTGCGTTATGAGAGTCCATTTTGTCTCTATGTGAATTATCTGTGTATGTGCCACCATTTTCTGTAATACTGGAACATGAACTAATGTCTCCAGATTGAGTTTCTGTTGTACGTAATGCTGCAGCTGCAGAAACAGTGAAACATGTTAGGCATGTGTTACATGCATATTAAGTTATTTATAAAGATAAATTCTGATATAATAAATAAGCTAATTGATGAATTAAATAAAGACTTTACCTGATGTAGGTCCTGAATTTTATGTTATTTTGAATTCATGGTTTATTCATTATTTGATATCGTTCATTGTACATACAAGATACAAATGTAGCTTCTTATAACAATGCCCGCCCTATCGATTATTTGCTGTCTTACATGAATAAAAGGATATGGAGTAAATGCACATGAGACAAAGTCTCTACAAATACATGGTAAAAAAACAAGCAAAGGAACAACGCTTTTGTTGTTGTTCTTCATCTTGAAGTCACCTTGAAGCCTTCAACAAAGAGCTTTGCTCATACCTCATAGTAAGTTCAAGACGACCCCTAGCACTGGTTTAAGCGGAATTTTTTTAATGTTTCGATTTGATCTGCACTGAAGAGACAAAGGTTGTCGAAATGGTCATATGTAGAAACTGGATTTACAGTAACTTCGGTATTAAGTTATTTTTGACTGTCCTTTTGCTGACCTTTAAAAGGAGAAGACATAAAAAAAACAGACATAAACGACAAGCTAAAGTATAGAATAAGTAAATATCGAACTTCTGTAGATTGACATTTTTCGAATATTGCCATGGCACATGGATTGGTTCAAGGGGCTCTATTTAGAGAGCTTACCTAATACGGTGGATATGGAAAAACGTGTGCCTCTCCAAGCCAATGCGAATTAGTCGTAAGGCCTGGCAGAGAGCCATTCTTGTAGATAAACTGTGGGTATACAAAAACAATGACCCATGCAGGATAAACACACCTAGCATATTTCTCGACAGAAAAAAGGGTAGATTCAAAAAAGTCCAATAGAAGGCGACTTTTCCTGCCCTTCCAGTAAACTCCTGATTTCTTTTCAACTTTTAAAGGAAAACTGATTCAAGAACTTTTGAACGTTTCCGCTTTACAACGTCATCAGAACTGAGGAGTATTACAACTGTTTTGATTGTTTATTTCCTGTGTTGAATTGTATTAATGTACTCCAATCTGAACAGGTTACAAAAGCAGTTGAATAGAGTAAAACGTATAAAAACTTTGATTATACTTGTCCAATAATAAATAAAAAAATCAAATATTGTCCACTTTTGACCAAATGAAGAATGTGAGACAAAAGCAACTTGACTTTTTTTTATAGAAATTGTGAAAATATTGATCAAAAGAAACCATTATACATAATCAAAGAAGGGAAACCATGTATACGAAAATGATCTGAAGGCTTAGATATTATTTCTTCGAGTAACTGAAATATCCCACAGTTAAGCAATAGATGCATGAGATCCTACATGTGGAAAATATCACAAGAATACTCGATCTAAGGCCATATCAAGTTGAATAATAATAATATTACATATGACAAAGTATCCTATCAATTTCATTGGCTGAAGCAGTCACGTGATTTTAAAAATATTTAGCGTATTTTCAGGTTTGTTTCTGTTTATATGTATATTGACGCCATGTTTCTATTTTCATATCAGTGCGTACTATCTATTCAAGAGTATATAATTGTTTTTGGGTACAGATCACAATGTCATGTCGTAGGAAATAGTTCGGTATTTGGCGACTATTTATCAGTTAACTAACCCTAGATCAATTATCAGAATACACGTAATTTATGAGGTGTATTTTTACTAATGATTGAAGCGATTGGTTCATGTTTTGATAGTGAATATTACAAATATTCATACACCACCGTTTCCTCAGTATCAGGCAGACATATTATTGATTGTCTATTGATCTTTATGTAGTTGAGTTATCTTTCTTTAAATTCTGTGTTTTAAAAATCGACCAATAATTATCATATTTATGATTACATCATATTTATTTTAATACCTGATCTAATTAAAAAGTATAAATTTTCATTAAATAGAATAATATATAGATATGACGGTCTTTAAATTCTGAATTTTGTTAATTAAAATTTCTATTATTAGAATTTACATGGAAATATTTATTTTTTTTTATATATTAAATGTTTTTATTATGTTTTTAAATACATGTTTGCTATCAGGCTACTGCATTGCCCATGATAGGAAATACTGAACTTCCAAGACTGTCCTCTTATTGGAGTAGTAGTACGCGTTAAATAAAGTACAGTTAATTACCGGCTTCCCCGGGAGCCTGTATAAATAATCAGTCGCCGGAAGTTAGCCTGGGGTGAATACTTTCTGAACTTGTATGGGCTAAAAATTACAATCGCAAATGAAATAAATGGTTTCCTTTTCCTTGATTGGTCTAAAGTTAGAACAATGTAAAGTATGTTCAACGATCCCGTAATAAAACATTGCTGGGTCGTTTTTACAATCATCATAGTAGGTCGTTCCGAACCCAATGGTATAACGTGGATAACTATCCCGAGTTCCTATCGTTGTAACGTATTTGTGTTTTTCCTGTGTAGTTCCCAAGCAGCTTGATGCGTGTAATAATAATTTTCAGCGACTCGAGGTGTTCCTGTTGCCCCTTTTATTTCATGGTGTGTATTTAAATGACTTTGAGAAAAAGAGACGTTTATTCAGTTGATAATGTACGCCGAATGATTAGTTCTGTTACTACCGAGACATATAATTAAAGAGATTGGCAACATTACGAATTCACTGGAAATCATCTCTTTACAATGTATATAGAGTGTACCAGATATTCCTCCAATCAAGGAACACCCCATATCTGCATGGGTAAAAATCCATGTACACTCCATATAGAAATTACTGGAGATTAGTCAAATCAAGAGGTCCGTGCCTAAACCATGAACCTAGAACATAGTCTATTGGAACACTTAACAGCTCGTCTCTATCTTGATATTGTTGACTATTGGAACACTTAACAGCTCGTCTCTATCTTGATATTGTTGACTATTGGAACACTTAACAGCTCGTCTCTATCTTGATATTGTTGACCAAAATCGCACACTGGAGGCTATTGCACACACTTCACATATCATATATCTTTATTGAGTAAAAAAGCTAAGAGCCGGTAGCTTTTTAGAAAAGCTAAACTTGTATTGTATCATATCTTCATCTATACTACGTAGTAGCGTGAGATCTGCCTGCCCGTGAGAACTGCCAGTTCCGTTTCCGGAAAAATTCAATGTCTCTTCCAGTGTGAATTTTGGAAGCAAATAGTGACTTCCGGTCAAGAAATCGAGAAGTGAAAGTAGAAAAACTAGAAAACACGAGGGGACTTTATTAACATAAGTGGATGATATTAATCCGATAATGGTTTTTATGAAATAAAAACGATACGCTAGGCTATGGAATAGCCTTGGATAGAAAATTGCGTGTTTGATTGACAAGGGTGTGGTGGCTCATGATGTATTTGTATACTCAAATCAATAGTTGAAGTAAGCCTTTCTCGGTACTTCTTTGTAATTTCTTCTGTTGGCCTGCACATGCAGAGACATATAATATGTCTCTGGCACATGTGAAAAAACAGTCACTGACTCGATCAAACCTCTAATTTTATGCCAATAGCAACTCAAAGTAGTTTCGTGCTTTTGTTTGTTTGTTTTTTTTTTTTTTTTTTTTTTTTTTTTTTNTTTTTTTTTGTTCTTGCATTCTCCTAGGGTAGTTCTTTATATTCGTCCGCACAAAAAACACAATTCTATCTCTTTCCACCTTTCGTTCTCCATTGCCTAAGTATCTCCACAAACTACAATCACGCTTTGTTTAACACAATTGAAAAGTCTTTTATGGTATTTGTATATTATTGATTATTGCACAATACCTCATCTTTATTTATTAACTTCTGGTTTTAAATTTATACATTACTGTTCTTATTCTTTTTATCATATCTATATTTATAAATCTGGCTAAGCGATATTGCAATACCAGAGACATATAATTAAAGAGATTGGAAACTCTACTATCACCCCATATAAATCACAACAAACATGATACAGCCACATCAGAACTTCTTAAACTACTTTTTAATTTAGTCGACATATTTCTTACCGAAAAGTGAACTGTTCTCCTTAATAATTTTATAGTATAGTTAAGAAAATTTTAATGAAAAATATTGATAAACAAAAAAGTTATTGGCAAAGAAAGCGGAGACTTCGTGTGTGGAAATCTATCGACGATGATCGTTGTGTCCCATGTTGACTTTTGAAACTCCTCTTTTATTTCCGTGATTAGAACTTCCTAGTTATGAAAACTGGAAAGTATTTTACCTTGTTGGTAGAGTTTAGATACTTTTATTATGATAGTTCCATGTTTTATCGAGATATTAGTGATTTATTGTTGTGAAGTGGAAGTTTTATCGAAGTCTCGATGGCGGCGAGATTTCCCGAGAATTTGTAATGTTGCTAATCTCTTTAATTATATGTCTCTGGCAATACCAATCCCATCATCCTCTACAAACCTGTTCCCAGTACCACCTATAGTAAATGTTTATAATACTTTCAACTTCCACAAGGAAACAGAAAAATTTAGCCCCGGTCCGTTTTATCAGGACGAAACTGGACACCATTTTGATTTTCGAGAATCTGAAATTCCTATTGGTCAATAGTCTTCTGCGCATGCGTTCACCTCACTGCGCAAGCGTACGCCTCACTTCACCACAAGAAATATCTATATAGCTAGGCTATTCCATAGCCTAGCTAATGAAAGCACAGCCACACGTGTGGAAATACTGAATGTAAGTATGATGAAACAGACTACATATGTATGTCATATGATTAGATACTGTATGCTTCTGTTTCTAAGTGATAAGGTCTTTCACATATTTGTCTATGAGCTAGAGTCATTTTACACAACGTGACGAGTGCAACAATTATGTTGGATAATCCAAAAAGAAAGGAAATGGGGTAAATGTCAAAGAGACAACATGTTCCATATCCAGGTTAAAACAACCAAAAGATTGACAAGCTGACAGCCACCAAAATCAGCTATTATTATGCACTCCGTGAATACCAAGAGCACCTAAGTTGACAAGAATGATTTTTGGAAACAAACACTTTACCAGTTATGTTTACTTTAAGAGCCATGATGTGATTGTAGTCGGTTTGAACAAATATGTGTTTCTTGAATCTTGTATCACAGGACAAGTGCTGTCAATTTAATGACTTATAAACTTGTCAAGTATTTCAGAGTGTTCAACCATATCACCTAGCATTTCTTGGGTTATGTGAAATACATGACTGTTTATCCTGATTCTGATATCCTGGTATAATAATCCAAAATGGGGCCAGGCTGCCAATTCTCACGGTTGTGAAACACTCAAAAATGATCAAATATATATTTCTTGATTTATATATGATAGGTTACTAGTATAATAATCTAAAATAGGACCAGGCTGCCAATTCTCACGGCTGTGAAACACTCAAAAATGATCAAATTTACATTTCTTGATGTATATATGATAGAGTATTGGTATAATAATCCAAAATGGGACCAGGCTGCCAATTCTCACACCTGTGAAACGCTCAAAAAGGATCAAATATGCATTTCTTGATTTATATTTGATAGAGTATTGGTATAATAATCCAAAATAGGACCAGGCTGCCAATTCTCATGGCTGTGATAGTCTTAAAAATGATCAAATTTACATTTCTTGATGTATATATGATAGACTATTGGTATGATAATCCAAAATAGGACCAGGCTGCCAATTCTCACGGCTGTGATATTCTTAAAAATGATCAAATTTACATTTCTTGATGTATATATGATAGACTATTGGTATAATAATCCAAAATGGGACCAGGCTGCCAATTCTCACACCTGTGAATGCTCAAAAAGGATCAAATATGCATTTCTTGATTTATATTTGATAGAGTATTGGTATAATAATCCAAAATAGGGCCAGGCTGCCAATTCTCATGGCTGTGAAACACTCAAAAATTATCAAATATACATTTCTTGATTTATATATGATAGGGTAATGGTATAATAATCCAAAATAGGGCCAGGCTGCCAATTCTCACGGGTGTGAAATACTCAAAAATGATCAAATATACATTTCTTGATATATATATGATAGGCTATTGGTAAAATAATCTAAAATTGGGCCAGGCTGCCAATTCTCATGGCTGTGACGATCAAATATACATTTCTTGATTTTTATGTTATAGGGTATTGATATAATAATCCAAAATAGGACCAGGCTGCCAATTCTCACGGCTGTGAAACACTCAAAAATGATCAAATATATATTTCTTGATTTATATATGATAAGTTACTGGTATAATAATCCAAAATAGGGCCAGGCTGCCAATATTCACGGGTGTGAAATGCTAAAATATGATCAAATATACATTTCTTGATATATATATATGATAGGCTATTGGTATAATCATCCAAAATGGGGCCAGGCTGCCAATTCTCATGGCCGTGAAACACTCAAGAAGACCAAATATACATTTCTTGATTTATATATGATAGGGTATTGGAATAATAATCCAAAAATGGGGTCAGGCTGCCAATTCTCATGGCTCTGAAACACTCAAAAATGATTAAATATACATTTCTTGATTATTTATGATAGGGTATTGGTATAATAATCCAAAATAGGACCAGGCTGCCAATTTTCATGGCTGTGAAACACTCAAAAATGATCAAATATATATTTCTTGATTTATATATATGATAGGTTACTGGTATAATAATTTAAAATGGGGCCAGGCTGCCAATTCTCATGGCTGTGATGATCAAATATACATTTCCAGATCTTTATATGATAGGTTACTTGTATGATAATCCAAATGGAGCCAAGCTGCCAATTCTCACGGCTGTGAAACACTAAAAAATGATCAAATATACATTTCTTGATTTATATATGATAAGTTACTGGTATAATAGTCCAAAATAGGACCAGGCTGCCAATTCTCACAGGTGTGAAATACTCAAAAATGATCAAATATACATTTCTTGATTTATATATAACAAAATACCGAAATTACTGTTAATTTATTTTCTGCATATGCGCATTTAGACAACATATGTCTCATCAGTGCAGATAAAACATGATAGGGTATTGGTCATGTTGGTATACATGTAATAATCTAAAGTGGGGCCAGACTGCCAATTCTCATGGCTGTGAGGATCAAATAAACATTTCTTGATTTTTATATGATAGGGTATTAGTATAATAATCCAAAAAAATATTTGATAGAGTATTGGTATAATAATCCAAAATAGGACCAGGCTGCCAATTATCACGGCTGTGAAACACTAAAAAATGATCAAATATACATTTCTTGATTTATATATGATAGGCTGTTGGTATAATAATCCAAAATGGGGCCAGGCTGCCAATTCTCATGGCTGTGGAACACTCAAAAAAGATCAAATATACAATGTAACATTTCTTGATATATATATATGATAGGGTATTGGTATAATAATCCAAAATAGGGCCAGACTGCCAATTCTCATGGCTGTGATGATCAAATATACATTTCTTGATTTATATATGATAGGCTGTTGGTATAATAATCCAAAATGGGGCCAGACTGTCAATTCTCACGGCTGTGAAACACTCAAAAATGATCAAATATACATTTCTTGATTTATATATGATAAGGTATTGGTATAATAATCCAAAATAGGGCCAGGCTGCCAATTCTCATGGCTGTGAAACACTCAAAAATGATCAAATATACATTTCTTGATTTATATATGATAGGGTATTGGTTTAATAATCCAAAATAGGACCAAGCTGCCAATTCTCACAGCTGTGAAACACTAAAAAATGATCAAATATACATTTCATTGCAAAATTTTAAAGTTTCAAGGGCCATAACTCGTGAACCCTTTGGACCTCTGAACACAAAATCCAACTTGACCTGTGTTTTCAAGTTATCAGTCAGAAACCTTTTGGGGACGGATGGAAAGACGGACACATGACTTAGGGTATCGCATAATACCTCGCAAATATGTGTGGCGGGGTAATCAAAACATGTCTGTACATGTATAAAAGTACAGGAAAAAGTACCCAGCTGTAGAGCATCCGCAAAACTGGCATAATTCTTAAGAAATTATTCAACCAGTACCATTTTCAGACCCTTATTTTAGATTTTTACCTTAAATACCAATTTTTGGGGTTTCACATATTAAAACATGGACTTGTCCTTTCAATTATCCAATGTGTAGGGATGGGCTATGCTCACAGTATTTCTAGTTTATTGACTAAAATTTTTCGAAAGATTAATGTGATAATGTTATGTGAAGTAATCCTTTATTTTTTATTTTCAGGATCTTTATCAACTGCTGACTCATATACAGTGATGTACCAAAAAAACAGTTGGTTGTTTATAGGAAACAAGGCAGAATACCATATGGCAAATCCTGTCAAGTTTTTACTCTTATGGTTATTTGAACTTATTTTTTCACACCTTAAGCAAGTTCCTCCAAATTTAGTTACTTCATTTGGTTATTCCAACTTCATTCATCATTGTTGGGGCCCCGCCATGAAATGGTGGTGCCCTATAATCAATCAGTCTGTCCGTCCATCTGTCCCTCTGTCAGCATTTTCTATGTCGTACGATAATCAAGATTGCCTTCACGATTTTTTTTTAATTTTTTAATGCAAAGTTGAACTTCCTTTTTGAGGAAAATCGCAAAATGATTTTTGGGAAAAAACTTCTTTTTAATGTGAAAAAGTGCATATTTTGAGAATTAGCTATATGTCGTACGATGACTTTAGATTGCCTTCAGGGATTTTAATGATTTTGATACTCAAGGCTGAACTTGACCAAAGGAAGCTCCCTTTTTTGAGGAAAATCTGAAAACACTTCTGAGGGAAAAACTTTGTTTTTATACCAAAAAGTGCATATTTTGAGAAATGTCGTACAATAAACATGATAAATTAAGATTGTTTTGAAGGATTTATATGATTTAATTCTCAAGGTTGGTCTTGACCAAAGGAAGTTCCCTATTGATTTTGAAGAAAATCCGACAACAATTTTGGGAGAAAAACTTAGTTTTTAAATGAAAAAGTGCAGATTTTGAAAATAAGCTCTATGTTGTATGATAACTTGAAATGTCCATCACAGATTTTAAAAAGTTTTATAAGTGTGGGACTTGATCAAAAGAAGGTCCCTAATGATTTTGAGGAGAATCATGAAACAATTTGGGGTGGAAGCTTAGTATTTATATGAAAAATAAATACTTTGAGAATTAGTTATGTCATTATATCATTGAAATAACCTTGAAATATTTTTCAATGTTTTGATTTGATCTGAACAGATGAGACATAAGTTGTCAAAACATCCATATGCAGAAACTAAATTTACAGTAACTTAGGATTTATTTTGTATGTTTTTCCCTGAATATTGTTTTATGATTTCCATGAAATTTCGCAATCAGGTTTTTGGGACACACAAAAGGGCGGGGTCCTTTCTGACTTTGTCAGTATTCTAGTTATCCTTGTTGTCATCTGTATACACTTTTGTTTTTTGGTTTTTTTTTGTTTTTGGTTAATAACTTAAGTTCCATTTGACCAAGCTTTATGAAATTTTAACACAAATATACCATCTCACAAAAGAAAGCAAAGAATGATTTGGGGTTTTGTATAAACCATCCTTTATAAAAGTGGCCAAAAATTACCAGATTGGTTGTTTTGACTTATCAGGTTGTAGTATTTTATTATTTATCAGATTTTTATCGGGTTTCTTTCATTTTAGTCATTGGGAAATATAGTATCTATCGTCATCATAGTTCTTCTGTCGAAAAGGGTTAAATGTTTAAAAGTTTGAGCTTGAACTATGAAAATATTTGTAAAAAAAAAATAGATACAAAGAACAAGCATCAAATTTTAATAACTTGTCTCCTATCTGAGCAATAAAGAGCCAAAATGGTTAATCAGCAAATTATATACATGTAAAATTCAATTTTATCTGATTTCAAGGGATTTTTTCTTCAGATTCCTATTTACATAAGTTTTCAGTAGTATGTCAGTGAGTTAAGTTTGCCATTCTGTAAATTAAAACATGCAACTGAAATGTAGGTTGTAACAGACATTTAAATTATAATTTCAGAATGCTGAATGTGTTGATGTGGGTACCAGTATCCATCATGAGACATTTCCACTTATCCATGTTTCAGTAGTATGTTAAAGAAAGACTTTTATAAACTGGAATACGAAATCGGACCATATGTGTGATGCCAGATTGCACGAAGAAGAAAGGCAAGGTGTTCCAATGCTGTGATGTGGCCACTAGCTTCATATTAAGTGCAGCTCATCATCACACGACAAGTGTATTTTATGTTTGTCCATGCTAAGATAAAGTAGATATTTGTGCGAATAAACTGATAATGCAGCATTTTGAACATAAAATGGTCAATGGAAGCATACTGACTTGTTTTGAACTTTACATCTATAAAATTTGATAGAGAACTCATTTATGTGTTAGTCTTCTAAGGTAAATGAGTAAATGTCTATAGACTGTATATGTATTTATTATGGAG
>MJUU01053349.1:0-22024 GCA_002080025.1 Modiolus philippinarum
TTTTGGAATTCTGCCTTACAACTATATATCCTTTATAATTTTTTTTTTGTAAAAATAACGACAATCAATAGTTTGATTTCAAAACTATTGAGAAAGATTATGCCCAGGGTCTAAAAGAACTGTTTTCTGTGTCAAACAGGGAGCGCGGGGATAGTTGTCGTTCCGACAACCTCTAGATATTTATTTATTTATTATTATTATTTTGTGTGCAATTAGTTTCTCTGTAACATTATGAATTTTAATGATATAATATTAATGTTTTTCAACAACAACATGAAGTAGATCAATGATATTTGGTAAATAAGTTATTATTGGTTATGTAGTGTATGGCAGTCTGTCATATTGTTCTTGACCTTGTCCTCAATTTCACTGTCTAGTGCTTTTCTTACTTTTCATTATCTTCTCTGAAACTATTCAAGCAAATTAAACTAAACTGTATTAGAATGATGTATAAAGGTCCTTTACAATGATTGCTTAATTTACAAATGTTTTGATTTTATCTGCACTGAAGAGACATGTGTTGTCGAAATGCGCATATGCAGAAATTAAATTCACAGTAACTTCGGTATCAGTAGCGGATTTAGGGGTGGGGCGGGTGGGCCCGGGCCCCCCCTTAGGCCGGAAAATATTTAAAATTCCTAGGGTTATTTAAAAAAAATGGGTTCCGGGCCCCCCTTTTGAAAAAAATATTGGTCGGGCCCCCCTTAGCAGAAAGTCTGGATCCGCCACTGGGTATTTTGTTATTTATTACCACTGGGCCGATGCTTCTGCTGGTGGACTGTTAGTCCCCGAGGTTATTCACCAACCCAGTAGCCAGTTCTTCAGTGCTGGCCCGAAAGCCGATTTTATTTGGAAAATTGTAAAATCTAAATCTAACAACATTTTGTTTAAAACTAAGGAGGATCTCCCTCTTGCATAGCTCTGTCCTTAGCTGATTTTTGGCTTTCCTTTTTAGCTCAGCTGGCCGAAGGCTATGTGAGCTTTTGCCATCACTTGGCGTCCGTCGTCCGTCGTCGTCCGTAAACATTTCACATTTTTGCTATCTCCTCTGAAACCACTGGACCAATTTTAACCAAACTTTCCGGAATGATGTATGGTAGGTCCTTCACAAAGACTGCCGAAATTTTTCTGATCCGCCAAAAAAAATGGCCGCCAGGGCCGAACATAGTTTAACATGGGACATTATGGGAAAATGCATATTTTGGCTATCTCTTCTGAAACAACGGAGCAAAACTGAACCAAACTTAATAGGAATAATGTATGGAAGGTCCTTTACTTAGATTACTACATTTTTTTCTGCGAAAAAACATGGCCGTCAGCGCAGAACATAGTTTAACATGGATATGGGAAAAGCAAATATTTGCTATCTCCTCTGAAGCAACTGAAGCAAATTGAACCAAACTTTACAGGAATGATGTATGGAAGGTCCTTTACTTAGTTTGCCAAATTTTTTTTGATCCATGAAAAAACATGGCCGCCAGCGCAGAACATAGTTTAACATGGGACCCTATGGGAAAGCAAATATTTGCTATCTCCTCTGAAGCTACTGAAGCAAATTGAACCAAACTTTACAAGAATCATGTATGGAAGGTCCTTTACTTAGATTACTACATTTTTTTTTTTGATCGCCTAAAAAACATGGCTGCCAGCGCAGAACATAGTTTAACATGGGATCCTAAGGGAAAAAAGCATATATTTGCCATTTCCACTGAAGCTACTGAAGCAAATTGAACCAGACTTTAAAGGAATGACTTATGGAAGGTCCATTATGCAGATTGCCAAAAATTTTTCTGATCTGCTAAAAGAAACATGGCCACTAGCACAGAACATAGTCAACATTGGACTTAATGGAACAGCATATATTTGCTATCTTCTCTGAAGCTACTGAAGCAAACTGAACCAAATTTTACAGGAGTGATGAATGGAAGGTCATTTATGTAGATTGCTAAAATGTTTCCTTTCTGCCAAAAAACATGGTTGCCAGCGGCTAACATAGGTTTAAAACATGGGACCCTATGGGAAAAGCATATATTTGCTATATCCTGAAGCTACTGAAGCAAATTGAACCAAACTTTATAGGAATGATGTATGGAAGGTCTTTTATGTAGATTGCTGAAATTTTTCCGATTCCCTTAAAAACATGGTTGCCAGCGCAGAACATAGTTTAACATGGGACCCTATGGGAAAAGCATATATTTGCTATCTCCTCTGATGCTACTAAAGCAAATTCAACCAGTCTTTACAGTAAGGATGTATGGAAGGTACTTGGATCTGACGAAAAAGATGGCCTCCAGTGCAGAACATAGTTTAACATTGGAGCCAGGAATGAGATAACCAACCTTATAATCATCATCTCTGAAATGTATAGAAGGTCCTTTGCAAAAATTATTCATTTCAATAGGATCAGACAAAAACACGGGTGCTAATGAAGAACATGGCTAAACATTTGACCCCATTGGTAAGAAAACATCTTTTTAGTCATGTATGGCGTAGAAGTATTGAGCTCAGTCTCTGAGCCTCTAGTTAGATTCTATTGGTAATTAGTTCTCTATCAGATTTTACACATGTTTCGGTGTATGGATTTCCAAATGTTTTGATTTTATCTGCACTGAAGAGACATGAGTTGGTCGAAATGCGCATATGCAGAAATTAAATTTACAGTAACTTCGGTATTTTGTTATTTTATACTGATCAAACAAAACATATGGCCACAAGAGCAGAACTTAGGGTTAACATTGGATCCTTTTTCATCACATTTTCATCTTCTCCTCTGAAATTGTTGAAGCAAATTAAACCAAACTTTACAGGAATGATGTATGGAAGGTCCTTCAGAAAGATTGTTTATTTTCTTCAGATCTGACCACAAAACATGGGAAATTATGTACTGAAGGCCCTTTACAAAGATTGCTCATGTCGTTCCGATCCGACAAAAAACATGGCGTGAAACTTAGGTTTAACATTGGACCTATGGGAAAAATCACATGTTCATCTTCTCCTCTGAAGCTACTGATGCAAATTCAACCAAATTTACAGGAATGGTGTATGGGAAGTCCTTTACAAAGATTTCTTATTATCCCCGCACTTTCGAAGAAAGTTAGGGGATTATGTTATACCCTCCGTCTGTCCGTCAGTCACACTTTTCTTGTGACTCAAACTCCTCCTACATTTTTGAATTTAGGGATTTAATTTTGATGTAGAATTGTTGCATATAGTCTGTAGATGCGCAATAAGCTTTCGGATT
Organism: Modiolus philippinarum; assembly: GCA_002080025.1. Lineage (NCBI taxonomy): Eukaryota > Metazoa > Mollusca > Bivalvia > Mytilida > Modiolidae > Modiolus > Modiolus philippinarum. The sequence continues at coordinate 3,242 of MJUU01053349.1, forward strand.
TNATAGCAACCATTCTTAAATTGTTTATTTAATTTAGGACAAACATTTTCATCAATTTGATTTCAAAAATATATGATTCCAATTTTGGTAAATTCCCTGAAAGTCTCAAAGACCACTTATTTCTTTGAATTCTACGTAGCAACCATACTGAAATCGATTATTTAATTTAGGACATAGATTTTTCATCAATAAGATTTCAAAAATATTTGATTCCAATTTTGGTAAATTTCCTGAAAGTCTCAAAGACCACTTATTTTTTGGAATTCTACCTAGCAGAATTGTTGCATATAGTCTATAGATTTGCAATAAGCTTTTGGAATTTTGGTTCCGGTTCCAACTTTGGTTAATTTCCTGAAAATGTCAAAGACATCTTTTTTTTTAATTTTGCCATATTATCTTATATTCTGACAAGTGTCTGGTAAAAAACAAAAAATTTTGAAAACTTGGATTCTGAAAAGCGGTTCCAATTTTGGTAAATTTCCTGAAAGTCTCAAAGACCACTTATATTTTGGAACTCTACATAGCAACCATTCTTAAATTGTTTATTTAATTTAGGACAAACATTTTCATCAATTTGATTTCAAAAATATATGATTCCAATTTTGGTAAATTTCCTGAAAGTCTCAAAGACCACTTATTTTTTGGAATTCTACCTAGCAACCATGTTTAAATTGTTTGTGTAGTTTATGACAAACATTTTCCATCAATTGGATTTCAAAAATATATGATTCCAAGTTTGGTAAATTTCCTGAAAGTCTCAAAGACCACTTATTTTTTGGAATTCTACCTAGCAACTGTACTTAAAATGTTTGTGCAGTTAAGGACAAACATTTTCATCAATTGGATTTCAAAAATATTTGATTCCAATTTTGGTAAATTTCCTGAAAGTCTCAAAGACCAGTATTTTTTTGGAATTCTACCTAGTAACTCTACCTGAATTTTTTGTGTAGTTTATGGCAAACATTTTCAATAATTGGATTTCAAAAATGTTGATTCCAATCTTGGTAAATTTCCTGAAAGTCTCCAAGACCAGTTATTTTTTGGAATTCTTCTTAGCAACCATATATCCTAGAATTCTTTCAGTAACAATAACGACTATCAATGAGGGGGGGCAGGAGGGGTTCTGATCCTGGAATCCCGACTTTATCATGTTTTTTCTAAATCCCGAAATCCCGAACTACAAAGAAACTTAAAGACTGAAGAAATCCCGATTCCCGGTGAATAAATTTACCGAAATCCCGGGCTTAAATCATAAAAATCCTGAAATCCCGGACTTTAAAAACATCCAATCCCGACATCCCGAAAAAGGTCCCCCCCCCCCAAATCAATTGTTAGATTTCAAAAATAATGTAAAAATTTATGCCCAAGGTGTATAACAACTGGATCCTGTGTTAAACAGGGAGTGCGGGGATAGCTGTCGTTTCCGACAACATCTAGTTTTGTTTTGATCCTAAAATAACATTGCTGCCAGCGTGGAATATGGAAAAAAATTACATTTTTATTTTCTTCTCTGAAAGCAATAGGTACGTAAATAGCAAAGTTTCCGGATTTCGATGAAATTTTACATGCAAGTGCATCAAATGAAGCTGAATTCCAAGGTGAAATAAATTCGGTTTAGCTATTTCTATGTTTGAAATATGACCGATTGAAAAATCTATCAGTTATGTTGTTTTCATATAGAATCCATGTAAAATGTACAGAAAAATACTGTATGAAACGTCTTTAAATTGCGCGTTTATGAAAACGTATCCTACAATTTTTCTGCAAAAACGGTATGTTTTAAATTATGAAATTCCCATTTTAATGGTGTAAAGTTTATGTAGGGCACCGAATTAATTTCGCCGATTATAAATAGTTGAACATAGAATAGGCACGCCAAAAATGGATTTTTTTCGATAAAATCCGTCGTCAAAATAGCAACGTCGTCGATAAAAGTTATGATTTTAGGCGTGATTTGAAAGATGACCATGTATTCAGCGATCTATACCACGAAAACGAACTCGGTGACCCTATAAAAAAATTATATCAATAAAACAGAAATTTCATCAATTTTTCAGAAAAATATAGTTTGAAACGACGATAATTTAAAGTGAAAATTAAAATTATTTACGTTCATTCTAAAGCAAAATAACGTTCACCGGTAGAGGTGCTTACTTACGTACCTTTCACATTAAGCAGGCTTTACAGGAATTATGTATGGAAGGTCCTTTACAAAGAGTGTATCTTGTGTTTCCGATGTTGCCATTGTCTTTGGATTATTATTGGATTATTATTTGGGTTCTCACTTACTTTGTCCTGGTTTTAATTTCAGTGCTCAGTGATAATGTCTAAATTCAATATCTTCATGTTAGTAAATGAAATGAGTATTTATAAGTGATGCATCACAAATTACATTTTACATACTGAGATTTAGTTTCATGGGGCAGTGACAATGTTTATTTATTTATTTTTTATGTGTGTGTGTGTGTGTGTGTGTGTGTGTGTGTGTGTGTGTGCAATCAGTTTCTCAGTAACATTATGTATTTTAAATGATATTTTATAATATTAATACTTTTCAACAACAACAAGAAGTAGATCAATGATATTTGGTATATAAGTTGTTATTGGTTCTAGTGTATGACAGTCTGTCATATTGTTCTTGACATTGACCTCAATTTTACTGTCTAGTGCTTTTCATACTTTTCATTATCTTCTCTTAAACTATTCAAGCAAATTTAACTAAACTGTATTAGAATTATGTGTTGAAGGTCCTTTGCAAAGATTACTCATTTCAATAGGATCAGACAAAAATACTGGTGCCAATGGAGAACATAGCTAAACATTAGACCCCATTCAATTTGGTTAGACACATCATTTTTTGGTAATGCATAGCATATAAGCATTTTGTCAGGTGAGCGATACATGCTCAGTCTCTGAGCCTCTAGCTTTACAAGAAGTGTTTAATACTGATCAAAACTGTGCAAGATATTCAGCTCACGGTACTATATACTGTTTAGAACACACATGTATTTCAGTTCAATTAAAATTAATAAGCATTTCATGCTTACTTTCACACCTCTTTATTCTACTGAATTTTCCATTTGACATGATTTTATACCAAATACAATCTTAATTATAGTTCATTTAATAAACCTAATTAAATTATATCTACAAATTGTTCCTTACACTCACTGAATGGTAGAATTTGCTACAGTGGATTCAGGGGAGAATATGTAAATGTGGGCTTTCCCATAGGTTCCAATGTAGAGGCTGTATAACTAAAGTTTTCGAAAAAGTCATTCCAGTTACACCACCTCCGACAAAAAGATCAGAGATTAGGAATGATAAACAGAAACTTCACTTACATGGGAAAGGATATGTTTCTTACACTGTATAAAAGTTTGATAAGGCCACATCTCGAATATGGAAGCAACGTTTGGTCAGCTATATTTAAAAAGGAAGCTATTCAAAATAAAATGTTCAACGTAGAGCTACAAAGACGGTAAAAAATATTAGACACCTGAGTTGCAGTAGCAGACTTAGATACCTAAGGCTTTCCATCAATACAGTACAGAAGACTAAGGAGCGATATGGTAGAAACTTACAAAATCATTAACAACATTGACAAAATAGAAAATGAAAACCTTTTTCCAATGAAAAACTCGATCACAAGAGGACACAGTAAAAAATTTATAACAGATATAGTAGAACCAACATTAGGAAATACAGGTTTACTCAAAGAGTGGTAGATGCTTAGAACAGCTTAATTGCCAACTGCATGAAGTCGTAGATGCAAAAAGTGTGAACATTTTTAAGAGTCAGCTAGACAAATACTGGAACGACTTAGAAATAAAGTTTGTACCTGATTTCTACGGACCGGAAGCAAGTACAGACGACAGGCAATAAAAAGGGTCTTAGAGGCATGTATTGATCTCGACACCAGGTAAAACCAGACAGCCTACCTCTTAAAGATCAAGACAAGCCAAGACGTTGTGAAGACATCATATGCGAGTACTATATGAAATGCTACTTTAATGTGTTACTATATTCTTGAATGAATTGCGTTATAAATTTATATTATGATAAGATAAGCTACATTTATTCCAATCAAGGTCCCTCAAGGGGCAATTACAAATGTAACGTTCACAACTTAGTTCAGACACAACAATACAACAAAATTAATGTAACAACAAGTTTATATATATAAATAATATATGTATGCCTGTAACCAGAGACATATAGATCTAATTAACTATACGTCTCTGCTGTAACCCAGACTTTATTATGTTTGATATGAACGTTGAACGGATCATTGATTTCATTGATTTTTTTTTAGTTCCTCCCCACTGATTTTTCTGGGACTAATATAATAGTCCCAGCTTTTTTCTAAAGAAAAAAAATAAAGCTCGAATTATCTATAGATCCTTTAGAATTTTAGGCAGAACCATACATGATCATTTCAAAATGAGATCTTGTTGCTTGGGTGGTATGATGCTCCCGGGATGATGCTACAACCGGTTTAACAGTTGAGATGTCTCTGGTTTAACATTTAACATGGACGGACAGACAGACAGACAGACAGACAGAGAGACTGACAAAGTGAATCATACCCAGAGGGGTGGGTATGTAAAGTTTTTAGAAAATTGCTCTTTTTCATTGATGATTCTATTTTTACTTTCGGAACATTCCGTCGTACATCGTGAAGTCGCCGAGTATTAGCTATTTTTAGTAACATGGAGATTCCCTACAATATGAAATGATTTTCCGTTTTTATTCGTGGCATCAATATAAACAACAATCGATGAGATAGGACTGGATATGTCTGATTTTCCTCAAGATGAATACTATATACTTCTTACAACAAAGATAGGGAAGAAGAAAGAGTCGGGAATTCTAAGAAAATCCTATTCTAGAGTGGAAGTTTTGGCAGGGACTCTTCTGCTAAGAGTGGGCGACTCGGAACGAGATGAAAATGGAATAATAATTTGGACTTTAGAAACCTTAGAACCTGAAAATATTGAAGTGGAATGTAAGCCATCATATGATGATATAAAAAGAATAGATCGCCTCGAGCTTCAATTGTTGCAACCGATCCCAGTATGTAGTGAAAGGATAGGTGTTTATATGAACAGTAATTGGCTGAAAGAAGGTCTCAGTTTAAAGGTTGGCGACGGCGTAATTGTTTATTTAAAAGGCCACCCAGAATTACAAGGTCTTTTACGATACAGAGGGGAGTTGCCTGGACAAAAAGGAATACAATTTGGAGTAGAATTAGCTCCGGTAAGATGCCCTATCCTGAAAATATTTTGAAGGTTTATCATAAATTCTAAAATCGGAAACGGATCCGGCAAGGGTGAAATCTCCGTGTCACTGTGTGCATAAAATTAGAAGTAATTAATATATTGTTATAAACAAGGACTTATACATTATACGTCCTTGTTATAAAGAAAACATTTAATCTCTTATTTAATCTGTTTATTCAACTTAAGGGCCCATGCAGTGCAAAGTCATCACAATGAATGATTATTCCAATTGTTGTTGCAACCAGACACATTTAAACATACAGATTAGAAACTTGTTTACTAATGAGTATTGCATAAATAAAAACAAGCGGCTGTGGGAGCAGCTTCAAATGGTTACAATCTTTTTGCAATGCACTCCTCCTACCATGCCAAGAATTTTTACTGTAGAAAAACAAAAAATAGCTCATCAGAAATATTTTTTCGATATCTATGAAAATAACCTGGTTGTGTTTAAAACGAGTTATGAAGTCTACATACTGAATTCAAATTATCGGTTGAATTTGAGAAATTGAGTTATTTCAGGTTTTTATGTGGTGTAGAATGTCAAACACTACTTTTTGGAGTACGCAGCCAGGCCCTTCATCCATGTCTACATCCACCTACGCGTCCGTATCCACATTTGGTTGTATATCTAAGTAAGTATGCAGGGTAGGGTCGTCAAACTTTGCATGCAGGTGCATCTTGCGTTGACTCACAGTGTCCAAGAAGATTAGGTCACTTTGACCTATATTTTTCTTTTGAATGGCTTGCATTCAAACTAAAATCCAAGTTCATATAAGTACTAGGATCATCTATCCTTACTCATGCATGCATCTGATGGTAGGTAAGCATCCAGGCAAAATTAGGGCACTTTATAATGACCCTCATTTTCTTGAGTGACTTAAATTCTAGTTGGCGAGTTCATATCTCTGTCACTGTACATGGTAGGATCATGTAACCTTGCAGATGCATGCATCTCTGATGGTAGGACAGTATCCTGGCAAAATTAGGTCACTTTGATCCACATTTTTACTTGAGTGACTTACATCTAAATTTAGTTCCGAGTTCATACCTCAGTAACTCTATAAAGAAAAACCATTTTACCATGTTTATAATTTATTAAGGTCACTGTGAACATGTGCCATAACGATGTGAACTTTGTAATCATTGTGTAACCGGAGAGCATGAATCTCCTTACAAAATTGCAACGGTCACCTCCGAGGATTGAACCCGGGACCTCTAGCACTTCAGCCAGCCACCTTAAACCGAATGAGCTAAAGAAATATTCCGTTAGCTCAGTCGATTTTTACTGGCTATATATCTACCTACTACAACGTACAACATGTAGATAGGCTGTCCTGTCACAATTGATGACAATGTACCTATGTTTTCATATACAAGAAAGAATTTTTAGAAATAGATCTTGTAAAGACAAAATCTTGCCCCTTCACTAATTAAAAATTTTATGTCATCTTTATTGTTTTTTAATATCTTTATTTACTTTTGAGTTACAGTTTTAATTCTGAGCATTTTTCTTTAGTGGCTTTGACGATAAATCCTGTGATTATATCAAGATACTAATCTCTGTCATTAAATGTCTCTATATTTCATTGGTCAACTTCATGAATAACAAAGAAGATATTTAAGGAATTGCTGATTTTATTTTGGGTTTATTGAACAATTTCTGACTCTTCACATTAGTAATCTGTGAAGCCAAATTATATGCAAAATGTGAGGAGTCAAAAATTGAGTTTATGAGTCAATAAACCAAAAATAAATTATGGCCATTTCATATTATTTAATATGATGGTGTTCAAATACTCAAAAATGGAATTGTTTTGCAGAAATTCCCTGTATGACATAATGTAAGCAACAGCAGCAGGTTTATTGGAAATAAACCTAAACTTTTTAACCAATCAGAAAAATGTGCTTCATTCAAAATAAAATTCATCTTGCCCATTAATATGGTCCAAATTAAAATGGTGCTTTGTAGAGTGATGTCAAAATTTGACCTCTTGACCTTGACTTTGGCATGTGACTATATTTTAGATATCCAGAACATTTTCACATTGACATAATTGAGGTTTCTATAAAACTTTGCTGAAGGGAGATAAATTAAACATTAAATAAGAAGATCGAAGTCCCAAATTTGTTTTATTTACAAGTTATGTCTGCATGATGAAATATGTATAAACAGTGCTCCCTCGTTATTCCACCCCTCTTTAAATTTAATGACGGTCCCCCAACTAATCACCAACCATTTTCCAAGGTACTTTTTCCCAAAATGGCATAGTTTCTATGTAATTTATTCTTGATATATCGCCACCCTCACTTATCGACCAAAATGTCTGGTCCCAAAGGTGGCGATATAACAAGGGTGCATTGTAGAAAGCATGTCTGATGCAATATGCCATAGTCATTGTGGTATATATAGAATTCTTTATGAGAAAATGTTTCAAGATATGTGATGGAAATCTTTCATGTCTTTGTGCTGAAAAAAATAAAATATTTTGAATTATTCAGTAGAGTTTCTACACATAAACCTTTAACATTGGGTATATCTTTGGAATAGTAAGTGCCCCCTTGACAGGGGTTTTGTATTTGTATGTGTAAAAATGTATGTTATGTATTTTGACTTTTCAGTAGATACGAGAATTTATAAAAAATACATATTATCAGTTTCTCATAATCATATAAATGACTATACAAGCCAAATGTTTCTTCTCAACCACTACTCTAGGGCATATGTGTTTCGCAAAACACATCGTGTTGCTTTAAGAAATTCATAGCTATTTTTAGCTCACCTCACAAAGTGAGGGAGGCTTATGTGATACCCCTAGCGTCGGCGTTCGGTTAGGAAGAATGGTTAAAGTCCATTCCTGCTTACTGACAAGTCCCACATCAACCATTTTGGTATTTATGATGCATTTTCGAATGACAACAACAATGCATGCTTTGGATGTTGTCTGTGACTAACATTTTATGCATGAGCGACTTGATTAGGTAGAATGGTTAAAGCCCATTCCTGCTTACTGACATGATTTATTCCCACATCAACCTTATTGCCAAGTATGATGCATTTTGGGATGACAACAACAATGTATGCTTAGGATGCTGTCAGTGACCTACATTTTAAGCATGAGCAACTCGGTAATTAAGAATGGTTCAAGTCCTTTCCCGCTTACTGACATGTCCCACATCAACCATATTGGTGTTTATGATGCATTTTGGGATGACAATAACAGTGCATGCTTACATCAAGATGTAGACAGGAATAAAAGCCCTGTCCTTGATAAACTGGTGTTTTCTATGTATCGTGTGCGTTTTTGTCACATGTACATTCACTCTATATCCTTTCATTTTTCCTATGAGGATGCTATCAGTGACCTACATTTTAAGCACAAGTGACTTGGTAAGGTTCCACATCAACCATTTTGGTATGTATGAAGCATTTGGGATGACAACAGCAATTCATGCTTTGGATGCTGTCTGTTACTAACATTTTACATGAGCAACTTCAGTAGGTAGAATTGTTAAAGTCCATTCCAGCTTACTGACATGTCCCACATCTACCATATTGGTATGCATGATGCATTTTGGGAATATAGGACAACTGCAGTGAATGCTTTGGATGCAGTTGGTGAACTACAATTTATGCATGAATGAATCTGTAAAAAAAAAGAATGATTCTAGTACATTCCTGTTTACTGACATATTTAACATGTGACAATGCTGGGCAAGGAGGTGAGCTTAGCAGGCTGTGGCTGCTTTCTATGTTTTGCCATTGATTTCTTTAGAAGTTCATACATGTACAGTACCTAAGCATTTAACAGAATAAAAATGTAAATATTTATGTAAATATAAGTGCCAGTTATAAGTCACCTCATTGAGCACTGCAAGACACCAGGTTCTGAGGAATCATTACCAGTTTTAATGTATATATGTAGCATGTTGAATGATAAAACATGGTTAAGTTTATTACCCTGCACATGTTCATAAAGGATAAAGATTAAGTTCTACCAAACTTCTAAAAATGGAATAAAAATACAGGCAGTTTGATATATTTGTTTGTTATATTTTCTTGTGTAAACTGATTTTGTTGTTAGAATATCTATATATAGAGTTTTAACTTAAATATAAATGTATCAGTTTTTCCATTGTTTTCATTTTCCTGTTTGGTTTACCTGACATTGTTGCCGCATTATAATTAGATGAATTCATACTGAGGAAGTTAAAGTGTCGACCTCAGAATGTAATCTTATGTTTGACAATGCGTTCAGGAGATTATTTCCGGTGCTTTCTCATACAAGGGTAAAATAATTTCCATTTTTGTGCTTTTAGAAATTTCACAAAGTTTTAATTTCCTAAAACAAGGTATACTTATGACACATTTGTTGAGAAACGTCAGTCTGAGGCTGTATGTCATAGGACCTTGTAATAGATGTCAGTCTGAGGCCTATATGTGATAGGACCTTGTAACTATGTAATAATCTTAATTTTATATGTTACCAAATATTTTGAATAAGATTACCCCGTTTGTGACCTTTTCTCTAATTGAACATTTAGCGTATATTCTCTGTAACAAGAAGAGTCAGTGAAATTAACTTTTATTTCATCAATGCCTAAAAGGACTATTTTGAATATCTTTCATAATTTTTTGTTTATTATATTTTGATGTGCTTTGGTTTATATCTGTCACTGAAGTATTTCTAAGGCAATTGAAGAAATACAAGATTCCCATGTTGGGTCAGATACTGATATTTTATTTTTCTTATTCTAAAGATTACTTTTGTATTCAATTATTCATTAAGATTCCTATACCTACCATGTTTTTCGAGATGAAAAAATTCAGGGAGTCTAAATTTAGACTATTTCAGTTTACTGAAATGTATGACTTTTTCTAATATACAATAAAGATAAACTATTCTCTCCGTTCAATTATTGGGTCTGTAAGTCTTGTCATGTAACCCCCAAGAATTCACGATAAAATTGCAATTTGAAAACGTGTCCCGCAAAATATGACGTTGAAGCATTATGACATCCCACTTTGAGATTTAAACGTCATATATTTTTGATAAAAATGCAACTCCTGTGTAAAATTTATATACCTTGAAGTTTCAAGATTGAACAAGACTAAGCTTGCAGACCATATTGTGTCCAAGATCTGGAATTGTACAAGTTATTGTGTCTACCATTAAATTGTTAAAAAAATTTATTAGTTAAAATTTTTTCGTTTTTTTTTGTTTTTTGTTTTTAACTGGGTTTTCCATCAGAAAAATCCAGTTATTAAAATGGTGAAAATGGAGGACAGAGGGCGGGCGGCTGCCAAATGGGTACATCATTTGTGCGGAGCAATCTCCTACAGTATTTGAGATAGGAAGTTTTTGATTTGCAGCTCAATTGTACATATATCAAAGGTGTGCATGCACTTTGATTTTGATTTTTGATAATTTATGTAAAAAAAATCATTTGTTGAACTTCCTACAGTATTTGAGATAGGAAGTTTTTATTTTGCAGATTAATTGTGCATATATCAAAGGTGTGCATGGTACTTTGGTTTTGATTTTTGATAATTTATGCTCCAAAAAACAGTTTTTGAACTTAGTCATTTTACGTCAAATATCTGCCAACAGGATACCCCATTTGTCCAGAGCAAATCTTCTACAGTTTTCAAGACAGACAGTTTTTATTATGCATATCAGTTGTATATATATCAAAGGTGTGCATTGTACTTTCATTTTGATTTTTGATGAATAATGCCAAAAATCACCAGTTGTTGTACCTGGTCATTTTTAGATCAAATATTTACCAATAGGGTGTCCCATTTGTACAGAACAAATCTCCTACAGTTTACTAGACAGGAAGTTTTTATAATGCAGATCATTTGTACCTGTATCAGAGGTGTGCACAGTACTTTTATTGTCCCCCGCCGCAACACGACGGAGGGACATGGTAATGGTGTGCGTCCGTCTGTCTGTGTGTCCGTGTGTCACGTTTTTTGTGGGCGCAACTCCTCAGAAACCACTGGTCAGAATTTATTCAAATTTTACAGGATTGTTAGTCACCATTAGTACTAGATCATATCGCACGTCAAATTTTGTAGGAGTTACGGGACTTTGATTATTTCCACATTGTTATACAATGGCAAATCTTGTGGACGCAACTCCTCAGAAACCGCTAGTCAGAATTTATTCAAATTTTACAGGATTGTTAGTCACCATTAGTATTAGATCATATCGCATCGCCATTTTGATTCGTCAAATTTTGTGGGAGTTATGGGACTATGATTATTTCCACATTGTTATACAATGGCAAATCTTGTGGACGCATTACTCCTCAGAAAATGCTAATCAGAATTTATCCAAATTTTACAGGATTGTTAGTCACCATTAGTACTAGATCATATTGCATCGCCATTTTGATTTGTCAAATTTTGTTGGAGTTATGGTACTTTGACTATTTCCACATTGTTATACAATGGCAAATCTTGTGGACCCAACTCTTCCGAAATCGCTAATCAGAATTTATTCAAATTTTACAGGATTGTTAGTCACCATTAGTACTAGATCATATCTCATTGCCATTTTGATTCGTCAAATTTTGTGGGAGTTATTGGACTTTGATTATTTCCACATTGTTATACAATGGCAAATCTTGTGGGGGGCCTCGATGGGGGTCCCTTTCCCGAAATCCCATCATTTTTTTCTCCACTTTCCCGTTTCCCGGTCGGGAAAATATTTTACAAAGACTCTTAATACTTAGAGCCCACTTTTTCCCGTTTCACGGACTAAATTTTCAATGGTTCCCGCTACACGCTCAACCTCCTTTCCCGTTTTCACATGCATTTTTTTGCCACAATCCCGTTTCCCGCTTGCTAAAAAAAGCCAATCCCACTTCCCTCTCATACCACATCAAGACCCACCTTGTGGAAACAACTCCTCAGAAACCGCTGGTCAGAATTCATTTAAATTTTACAGGATTGTTAGTCACAATTAGTACTAGATCATATCGCATCCCCATTTTGGTCTGTCAAATTTTGTTGGAGTTATGGGACTTTGATTATTTCCACATTGTTATACACTGGCAAATCTTGTGGACGCAACTCCTCAGAAACTGCTGGTCAGAATTTATTCAAATTTTAAAGGATTGTTATCCACCGTTAGTACTAGATCATATCGCATCTCCATCTTGATTCGTCAAATTTTGTAGGAGTTATGGGACTTCGATTATTTCCACATTGTTATACAATGGCAAATCTTGTGGACACAACTCCTCAGAAACCGCTGGTCAGAATTCATCCAAATTTTACAAGATTGTTTTTCACCAATAGTACTAGATCATATCGCATCCCCATTTTGATTCGTTAAATTTTGTTGGAGTTATGGGACTTCGATTATTGTTATACAATGGCAAATCTTGTGGACGCAACTCCTCAGAAACTGCTAGTCTGAATTCATTCTAATTTTACAGGATTGTTAGTCGCCATATGTACTAGATCATATCACAAATTTTACGGGAGTTATGGTACTTTATCGACTTAATGCATACTACAACATAGGAAGACTTTGTGGACACATCTCGTCATAATCCAATTAAGGTAGATAGACACTTATATTCATATCCATGAGATTTTGCTATAAGTTGGCTCAATTGTAAAACCAATCCTACCAACTCGAAATCTGTAATAAAAAGTATGGGTCACCATTGTTGTTTTTTCTAGAATTGAGGTCAAAGTTTGCTCATTTTTACCCATTTTTCACCTAGATTCACATAGAATGCACGGGAAATCTATGGAAAAGCAATTTTCATCTTAACAGAAATGAACCTTTTATCCATGAGAATTTTCTATATTTTTGTAAATAGATAGTTTATGATATGATCTATTGATTACAATGACAAAATGTATATGTCACCATGCTTTTAACAAAGATATTTTACGAAGTGTCCAGATTAAACATTATTTACGGGAAAAGGGAAGTAATTCGCGGCAAAATTGACAAAATATGACGTTTCACATCTGTCAGTCTTTTATGACGTCACAAAGAACAAGCTGTCATATTACTGTTCCGGCCCAAAAATCCAACCTAACCCGTACCTGATTCTTTATTTTTCAAATGCGCAAATGAATTGCGCAGCGCAACAGTGTCTATCTACCTTAACACTTTCCAGGCGGACGATGCCTTTAGGCATCGTGGACCCTGTGATTACTTTTATGTCCCTCATGGTATTCCATACATTGGAAATTGAATCTTATCAGGCATGACAGACAGAAGGATACTATAGCTAAACAAATAACCCCAATAGGATCGAGAATGTAAACTGCTGGAGTTGCAGGTCCCTATTTAGTACCCATGGAAAGCCAAAAGTTGCAAAAAGTGAGATTTTAGTGAGGGGTGGGCTGTCACAGACCCCCAGTATTTCAAGACCTGCAGCAGAAATGTAAAGTTCTGGGCTTTTTTGTTTACAGAAAAGGTCTACAAATGTGCCAGACACCAGGAAATAATTTTAAAAAATTTTTGGAATTTTTTACACCAAGTTGTAAGCAAAAATTGCAAAAATCTGCATCTTTGCCACTAAGGGTCTATGAAACTCTGACTCTCCTGTTATAGGTCGAAGACTTTTCATGTCTCTTATACTCAATAGCAAAGAGGACTTGCCACTCTATATGTCTGCACAATAGAACCTTCCTAACTCATTTTAACAGGTTTCCATGACAACTTGAATGTCAAAAAATGACAAAAATTGCCGTTTTTCAAAAGGGGTATCTGCACTGAAAAAAACACTGAAATATGTTAAGGGATTTTGCTGAAATTTTGCTTGGGTATTTGCCAACTTATGCAGTTGATCATATCCTGCTGTCATTTTTATTCACAAAATTTAACATGAGAAATGGGACTTTATCGACTTTACTGCAGCGGCGGGGGACATAGCTACGCGTATAAGCAATCTTGTTTTCCTTTTTGATTAAAATCCAAGTTGCTGAACTTTCAGAAATAGGCTACTTTGGTGGTAGGTTTAACATTATAAGTACATTTCAAACATTCAGGGTCAACCCATGTGTAAGATATACTGTCCATGTAAAAGAAAACCCGGTTTGCTGTCACATTGATAGCTTTCCTCTTGTTTTTTTTTTTTTTTTTGATTTTGCAAATTTATACATTTTTAGCTCACCAGGCCTAAAAGGCCATGTGAGCTATTGCCAGCACTTGGCGTCCGTCGGCATCCGTCGTCTCAATGAAATTTTGTGTCCAAGTGGATACTGATGTTGCGACTTCAAAAGTCGTGTGGAAAATTGTTTGTTGACCGCCATTTTCAAAATGGCCACCAAAAAGGCAGGAAAATTCAACATTTTCCTATTTCAGAGAAATTTGGTNGAATCATCACCAGGGTATCTAGATTCAAAATTGTGTTCGATTAGTCCGAGGACCAAACAACATGGCTGCCGTTACTAAAAAAAGCACATAGGGGTAAATTGCTGTTTTTGGCAAATAACTCAAAAACCAGAACCAATATCAAATATCTGACAGAGTAAAAGTGATCAGCATGACAAGATCTACCTACCCTGCAATTTTGAAGAAAATCGGAAAACCCGTCTTAGAGTTATTGCCCTTTTTCCGTGAAAATTTCAAAATTTTGATATTTTTTATTTTTTATCACAAAAACTATAACAGATAGAGGTCAACTTTAAATTGCAAAAATGTTCAGCATATCAAGATCTACCCACCTTGAAATTATGAAGAAAATCTCACTATTGGTCAAATTTAAGAAATTTGATACTTTCGTCATCAATTTAAAAAATCTTTTCCTCAGAAGCCATTTGGCCAATTGTTACCAAACTTGACCTGAATCATCACCAGGGTACACAGTTTCAAAATTGTGTTCGATTAGTCCGAAATCAAGCAACGTGGCTGCTGTTGCTAAAAATAGAACAAAGGGGTAAATTGCATTTTTTGCAAATAACTCGAAAACCAATTTACAGATATCAAAAATCTGATAGGGGATGAAGTTAATCAGCATGTTAAGATCTACCCGCCCTGCAATTTTAAAGAAAATCCGAATCTATTGTTGGAGTTATTGCCCTTTTTCCGTTAAATTTTCTAAATTTTAATATATATATTTTTTTATTTTAAAAATTGTAACAGATAGAGGTCAAGTGTAAATTGCAAAAAGGTTCACCACCCTGAAATTTTGAAGAAAATCCAAAAATCTTTGTAGGAGTTGTTGTCCTAATTTTCATGGAATTTTCAAATTTTCATATTTTGTCGTCTTTTATATCCATAACTAGAGAAGATGAAGGTTTTGTGTAAATTGATTAAAATGTTTGCCATGCTATAGCAACGTGTAAACTGATGTATTAAATTGTTCATTGACCACCATTTTCAAAATGGCCACCAAAAAAAGGCGGGAAAATTCAACATTGTCTGATTTCAATGAAATTTGGTTTTCAAGTGGATATTGCGACTTCAAAACATCTAGATACTTGAAATTGTTCATTGACTGCCATTTTCAAAATGGCCACCAAAAAAAGGCCGGAAAATTCAACATTGTCCTATTTCAATGGAATTTTGTTTCCAAATAGGTTTTGATGTCGCAAATTCAAACCAATGTTAAAAATTGTTCGTTGACAGCCATTTTCAAAATGGCTTCCACAAAAGGCGGGAAAATTCAACATTGTCCAATTTCAATGAAATTTGGTTTCCAATTGGATATTGATGTTGCGACTTCAAAACAGATGCTGAAAATTGTTTGTTGATGTCGCAAATTCAAACCAATGTTAAAAATTGTTAATTTACCGCCATTTCAAAATGGCCAAAAAAGGCGGGAAAATTCAATATTGTCCAATTTCAATGAAATTTGGTTTCCAAGTGGATATTGATGTTGCGAATTCAAAACTGATGTTAGGAATTGTTCGCTGACTGCCATTTTAAAATGGCTGCCAAAAAAGGCGGGAAAATTCACCATTATCTGATTTCAATGAAATTTGGTGTCCAAGTGGATACTGATGTTGCGACTTCAAAAGTCGTGTGGAAAATTGTTTGTTGACCGCCATTTTCAAAATGGCCACCAAAAAGGCAGGAAAATTCAATATTTTCCTATTTCAGAGAAATTTGGTTTCCTGTATTGGGTTTTATTCGCATGTTTATGATACTATAGGGAAACGGGATAGAGAAAGGGGAGGTTTGGGTACCCATAAACCGGTTTAACCCTACTACTGGCTTTTGCTGGTGACAGTACCAAGTCCGGCTATCCCGAGTTCCTATCGTTATTTATGTTTGTCTCTTGTTTTCATTATTGTTTTTCTGGTGCAGTTTGCTTGTAAATTCTGGCATGTGATTGTAGTTCCTGGCCATTGTAGGTGTTTGCTGTTTTCCTGTTTTTGTAATTCCAAATAAATATTTATGTGGTAACTTAAAAATATGGTTTTAAAAATTGTTGTTGACTGCCATTTACAAAATTATGTCTCAACTTCAAAACTGGTGTTGAAAGTGGTCATAAGCAAGAACATTTTTGTCAAAAATGGGCAACAAAGAAATATAGTAAAACAAGATCAGACTTTAAATACAGTTTAAGATATTGGTGGTGTTTGAGCTAACAAAGTTTGAGAGACTTAAGTTCAACTGTATAACTTAAAATATTAGTTTCATTGCGGCAACTGAAAGCCAGGTGAGGGATACAGGCTCCTGGGAGCCTCTAGTTTGTATTATATATGCATATAACATTAGAAATTTGAGGAATATGATTTTAATGCATGCATGTATGCTTATTTTTATGAAACATTCTATTTATAGGAACACAGAGGCAAAGGTACATGTGATGGTGTTTTTCGTAAAAAGAAATTCTTTACATGTGATCCTAATTGTGGAGTGTTTGTACCATTACATAAACTCCGTGCTGATCCATCTTCTAGGCATGCTGTTACCACTGCAACAGCTAGCATTAGACAGGAAATAGCAGAATGTGGTTTAAAATTATGTGATCGTATTGTATGGCTTAGTGACAATGGACCAGAGTTTGGGGAAGTAAAATGGGTGGGAGTGTTACCTGACTCCAGGAGAAATGATATCACTGTTGGTGTTGAATTTGTAAGTAATCAGAAGTCTGAATTTAGCATAAGTGTCACTCCTTCTTTAGAGAGAAAGGTCGTAAATGGGAAAAAAAAACAATTATTCTTATGAAAATGTTTTTGTACGATTAATGAGAAAGTGTGATACTTGTGACAGAACAGAATTTTTATTTGGTTAAATCCAATAAACATAGGATTGATACATAATTAAAGGATTTTAGATAAAGAAGTAAATAATTACTAAATAAATGTAGAATTTGGCTAGATAAAACAAAATAATGCTGGACTTGAAGCTAATATCAAAGTACCTGATACTTTTAATGAATAAATATAGAGTTAAGATTTAAAGGATTCTCATGTTATTATTAGTAGAATCTGAAATACTGCAGCAGTGAAAAAGTCTGATAAAACTACTATCAGGTGAGGTAGTGCAGCAGTGAGATAGTCTGATAACACTACTATCAATGCAGCAGTGAGACAGTCTGATAACACTACTATCAGGTGAGTTAGTGCAGCAGTGAGACAGTCTGATAACACTACTATCAAGTGAGTTAGTGCAGCAGTGAGACAGTCTGATAACACTACCATCAGGTGAGTTATTGTGGCAGTGAAACAGTCTGATAACACTAGCATCAGGTGAGTTAGTGGGGCCGTGAGACAGTCTGATAACACTAGCATCAGTGAGTTAGTGCTGCAGTGAGACAGGCTGATAACACTAGTATCAGGTGAGTTAGTGCTGCAGTGAGACAGTCTGATAACACTACTATCAGGTGAGTTAGTGCAGCATTGAGACAGTCTTATAACACTTAACTATCAGGTGAGTTAGTGCAGCAGTGAGACAGTCTGATAACACTACTATTAGGTCAGTTAGTGCAGCAGTGAGACAGGCTGGTAACGGTACTATCAGCTGAGTTAGTGCATCAGTGAGACAGTCTGATAACACTAATATGAGGTGAGTTAGTGCAGCAGTGAGACAGTCTGATAACACTACTACCTGGTGAGTTAGTGCAGCAGTGAGACAGTCTGATAACACTACTATCAGGTTAGTTAGTGTGGCAGTGAGACAGTCTGATAACACTACTATCAGGTCTGAGTTAGTGTGGCAGTAAACAGTCTGATAACACTACTATCAGGTGATTTAGTGCAGCAGTGAGACAGTCTGATAACACTAATATGAGGTGAGGTAGTGCAGCAGTGAGACAGTCTGATAACACTACTATCAGGCAGTGAGACAATCTGATAACACTACTATCAGGTGAGTTAGTGCAGCAGTGAAACAGTCTGATAACACTACTATCAGGTGAGTTAGTGCAGCAGTGAGACAGTCTGATAACACTACTACCTGTTGAGTTAGTGCAGCAGTGAGACAGTCTGATAACACTACTATCAGGTGTCAGTTAGTGTGGCAGTGAGACAGTCTTGATAACACTACTATCAGGTGAGTTAGTGCAGCAGTGA
>MJUU01053349.1:40674-52255 GCA_002080025.1 Modiolus philippinarum
AATTGTTCTATGACCCCAGGAAAAATGACATACCCAGGAACCATTGTACATTCTTCAAGCAATTTTACAATATTTGTAGATCAAAAACACAAGAAGGAACACCAGTCTCAGAGTCTCCAGTCCTCAGAACCTGGAAGTCAGTCTATTGAACCTCCCGGAGCCCGTAAAAGTATGAAGTCAATACCTCCAGCTGATCCTGATTTAGAGGTTGGATCTATGGTAGAGGTTATGCAAGCTCCTCCTCTGTATGGTGTGATACGATGGATTGGTAAACTTCCAGATCAAAAAGAACCAACCAGACCTATTGCTGGATTAGAGATGGTAAGTTAACATTGTGTTTAAGTAGGGACAGAAACTAATATATATGCTTGGCTCTTTTTACTTTTTACCAACTATACCTCTTATTTTGTCAAACATAATTTTTGTAGAGGAAAATTGATGCCATGACTGAAGGGAATGCATGTAATTTATACAGTCATTGCATGATGTCTGTTTCTTTGCCTTGAAGGAGGATAAAATTTTTTTTTATTAATTCACATTTCAATACCTATTACCATACTACTGTAAACCGCGAAATTTTCGCGCCGTCTTTATTTCGCGATAGATTGACAGAATTTCAGTTCGCGCAGTTTTGAATTTGCGCTGCCAAATTGTTGACCATTTACTTCAATAATAGACAAGTATATTCGCGCCGTTTTATTTTTGCGCTTCAATTCCAAACGCGAAAATCGCGAAAATTTCCCGGTTTACAGTATTTTGGAGAAAATTTTGCTGAAATGGCGTGAAGTAACTAATCAGACAATGATAAATGTGAAATTAGCAGATCCAAAAAAGGTCACTAGTGCCACCAAGATTGCAGATTCACTCAGTCTCCAACAAGGATAACCCATACTATCTAGCAAGCATTTTTAAACTCAAACTTGGAAATACAGTGATGCTTGTCTGAATCAAATCCCTTCTGAATTTATTGGTTTAGACACTTGTTTTGTTATAGATTTAGAGACTTGTTTTGTAATAATTTGTCTTAGACAAGCAGACAACTCACAGTTGTTTAGTTGAGGCAGGTTTCTAGTTTAGTAAGTGTTTTAGTTTGTGCAAATTCCACTGTCTACTGGTTTATACAAAAACGTCAGACTACATTATCTGATCACACCATATGAAGCATATATAGGTGAATCAAAGTAAAACCATTGACATAGGTACTAATGTTTTTAGATGAGTATACAAGTGTTACATGACATGGCTAAATGTGTTTCGAGATAACAACCCTTTAACATTTGTATAAGTGTGAATTTCTGATATTTTACTTCTATAAGAACCAACCCTTGTATTTATATTAAATAGAAATATCTGTACACTGTTGTATCAAAATCAATATCGTAATACATTGTACTCTGCTTACTGCCCCTTATTATTCCATGTCAATATATATTTGTTGTGTACTTTTTCAGGAAGAAGAGATTTCAGCTGGTACGGATGGCACTTTTAAGAAAATTAGATATTTTTCATGTCCAGATAAAAAAGGATTTTTTGTACCTCTTTATAAATGTAGAAAAGATAAACGTTTTGTGGATCAACAAGGACGTGGGACATTAGGTAATAATTTTGGAAGTTTTGAAACTCCAGATGTACATGGAAACATTTCGCCTCCAGACTCTTTAAGTGAAAGTGAAATTGGACTAAAAATTTGCGGAAAACAGAAAGGAATTCAAGGTCACCATAACTCTTGTTATTTAGATGCTACATTATTTGCTATGTTTTATTTTACAACTGTTTATGATGGAATTTTATATAGACCTAAACGCACAGATGACCATCCGGAATACGAAGAAGTGATAAATGTCCTAAAGGAAGGAATAGTTAATCCACTAAGATGGTAAGTCATTACTGTATTTACATCAATATTCAATTGATTATTGATTGAATTTGGTTTAACACCACTATGTGTCATGGAAGAATTACATATGGTACCCACACATCAACATTTGAATTTTCTAGTTGTACTGAAACAAAATAGTAATTTCATGAATTTACTCTAGATTTTAAGATTTAAAAATTTGTTAGCAGTCATGTTTGAGAAACTACATATTAAAAGTTGTTTGAAACAAAGGTGGTCACCACAGCCACATCTAAGTAGAAACAAAAAAAAACACTCATTTCCTGATACAGTGTATTACTGAATTATCTCTTAATTTAACCTACAATGATGATTCAGTAATATGTAGACTTTTCCACATGGTTGGTAGGGTTGAGTATTGTCAATTAAAGATACTGTAGAAGGGGATATTTTCGCGTGGTTTAAATTTCATGATTTTGACTCCTAAACCTATTTGCGAGGTTTAATTTTCGCGATTCTCACTAATGTTTCGCTACGTTTATAATAAAAACAAATTTACATGTGGGGAAATTTTAGCGAATATATGCCAATCGTGAAATTAGCGAAAATAAACCCCTCGCCAAAAATTCCCCTTTTACAGTATAATGCAAGTGTATCGTGATAAGTATTGTATTCTGATTTCTCAATTTAATTACATTTTGAAATCTTCTTCTATAAACTATTTTATGTGATAAAATAGTAAAATATTCTGAGACAAAAGAGTTCATTTTCATGTATACATTTGTTTGTCCTTTATCTGACATTTCCATACCAAAATCAGAACATTTCAAGCATATTGGTGGTACTTATTCTAAAATTTTAGCAGAAATCAGAACACAATATGTATTGATACACTGGATTCCATACTGGTGTATCAAGTTTTTTAAAAAAAACATTAAGATATATCCGGTGTATCATTACACCACTAATGGTTGGCATTGAATCTCTTCTTTGTAACTACTAGTTGAATTTAAGAATCAAACTTCATCAAAGTAGTCCTTATATTCCTTAGATAGTTCCCTTCAAAAAATGATATCTGAAAGGTCCACACCTCATCCAAGATAGGGACCAGCAGGGAGCATAGTTTAACATTGGACTCTCTGAAACTTATTGGCCATTTATAACTAGACTAAGGCAAATTATAATCCTTAGATATGGTCCCATTTAAAAAAGGTGACTGGAAGGTTCTCACCTCATGCAGGATTTCTGCCAGCAGGTAAAAAACATTTGACACTGGACTGATGAACACATTCAAAGATTTTCTCTTTTGACATCACATTGCCATATGGAATTAAAACTTGCATTGATCACAAGAATTTTTGTGTTTTTTCCTTGTGATTTTGGTTATGGCATATAACCTACTTTCTTAGAACATCAGGTATATTATATCATTTGAATGGTAGGAATTTCGAATGTGTACTGGCAAGTTCCAACATAATGGCAGTAGAATACCAAAGGAACATAGCATAAGAGTTCATAAATCAAAGTCCAGAGACAAGGCAAAAGCAAGAATAACGGAAGACAGAAGACCAAAGACACTACACACCCACAAAACACACTTAACACTACAAATACAACACTCAAAACTAAAGCACTAACAGTGTGAACTCCAAAAACACAAGAGTGACAAAATGATTGAAAATTAAAAAACTGAAAAAAATATTCACTATTAACTTACTAATATCAATGCATAATTATTTGTTTCAGGCATGTGAAATGACTTTAATATTATATACATGTACTAGTTTTAACATTGGACCCTTTTGGGAAAACATATTTTTCATTAACTGCTCTGAAACTATTGAAGCAAATTTATCTAAGCTGTGTTTGAATGGTGAAGGGAAAGTCCTTTACTAAGATTGCTCATTTAATTCCGATTCGACAAAAATAATGGCTGCCAGCACATGAGTACTGAATGTAAATAAATTAATATTCTTTGTTTCAAGAAGGCAACACAGTTAACAATAGTTAACATATAGTTAACATAGTTTAACATTGGCCCTATGTGAAAATAATATTTTGATCATCTCCTCCTAAACCCCTGGAGCAAATTCAATAAAACTTTCACCATTCTGTTTTGGTTACAAGGAAGAATAGTTTAAGTCCATTTCTGCCAACTGTTCACAACTTTCACAACATCGATATTGGTATACATGATGCATTTTGGAATGACAGCTGCATTGAATTACTCGAATGTTCTCTGTGACCTACATTTTACACATGACTGACTGTTAGTTAGTCTCACTGGTTAAAGTACATTCACACTTACTGACAGGTTGCACATGTGACAAAAGTAATAACAAGCAAGAATTGTTTATTTTGATAATTACACATGTGGAATAAATAGAGACAATACTGCTCCACAAGGTGAGCTAAGCAGACGATAGCTGCTTTCTATGTTTAGATTGTGACTTTAGTCCATATGACATTTTAGGACTGTGATGTTGGGTAATTATTTTCCATTGTTACTTTTTACAGTCATTATTATGTAAGAGCAGATAAAGTGATGAAGCTTCGTCACCTGTTAGATAAAATGGGAAATATACCCGGTATGATGAGTGAAGAGAAAGGTTAGTGTATACTATGTAACAGAGGATTTATTCCACTACAAATGTTTTTTCTTGAAAACATAACTGTGTTAGGGTATTTAATCTACATTCAAAATATCCTACCACATTATTTCCCAACAAATGTATATATTCATTGTTAGTAGAAATAAACAAAATTTCGAAGGGATACACTAGGAAAAAAAATTACGCTTACATTTATTGCTGCGGTCAAGGAAGGGGCAAAACTTTTATTGTAATGAAGTCAAGATTATAAACACCCCAAGCTTACACAATTTGTTAGATTCATCGATGTGATACATTGTAGATATATCAGACGTGAAAACCTGACAAATGTATACAGTGTTGTCTTAGCACAACGGCAAGTCATTGAAAGGTAGGGAACTTGAGATATAAATCTTAATTTTGGTAAACTGAGAGTTTTGCCACTTCCTTGACAGCAGCAATAATTATTTTTCCATATTTTAATTATACCAGGCTATAATTTTAATAATCTTTTATCTGTCAAGTATTGGTAAACATATGAAGATCAGTTATTTCAGATAATCACTTTATATAGACTGTTACAGAGACGTCCAAGATAAAAATGAAAAATTTCAAATTAAATCCAGTAATTTGTCTTCTGTTTACATAATAGATCATAGGGCTGAAATGTTGTCCAAGTAATGGAAACTTTAATACCAAATGTTATCATTTCACATGAGGAAGTCATTGTACTTCCTGTACAAATGCTGTATTGTTATTTATGTGATCGGATATTAACTTTGTGTAAGTTATATTGGGGACATCTGTTAGATATAAGGTACAAGGAACATGAGGATGTTTTGACTGACAAGACTAAAGTGTTCATTTTACAACAGAACAAAGCAACTGTATAATTGTATTTATAGCAAATATCAGTCAGTCACAAAGTATTACATGTATTATGCAACTATGGAATGATATGGAGTAAATGTACTTGAGACAAAGTCTCTACAAAAACATGGAAGAACCAATCAATGGAACATGGCTTTTATTGTTTTTCTTCATCTTGAAGCCCTACAATGAGGTTTGCTCATACCTCATAAAAAGTTCACGAGGGTTCCTAGCAAAATTTGAAAGTATTATAGTGTATCCATAGGAGAAATTCGGGGTCTATGTACTTGTATGCCCCAACCATGAGCATTGTTGTGACATAGATTCCCCATGTCCATCTTTATGTATGTCTGATACAACTAATTTTATCCATTTTAAATATAGTAGTTGCTCATCAGTTGTTCATGGACACTATAATTTTTTTAGGATGACTGATCATTAATAATGTTGTAGTCTGTGTTAGATGTTGAATTGATATTGGTATTTGAGTTTTACCATTGAAAGATCAGGTTTGAGACAATTTTACTTTGAATTTCCATTCATTCCTTCTGCAATGATTACGTCATAAGCACACCTCTGATTTTGTTGAAACTTTACACAAAAAAAAGACACTATTTAGAGATGTGCCTGAGGGAATTCAATTTTTGTCTGAAACTGTGAATGGGAGATCATTTGACTTTAATTTTTTTATTCATCCCCTCTAAATTTTGCAAGGATTTTTAGTGGACTTAGAAATTTTTCAAAGAAATAAATCAAAGGGAAGATATTGTGAGGCATTTAGGAGGGACACATTTTTTTTTGTTTTTTTGTTTTTTTTAATTCTGTTTTCATGAATGTGTTCTAATGAAAGTTCTCTTATGCTTATGATTATTGTGTAAAATGGACCAATGGGGCCAAAAAAGGTGAAATTGATTTTTTTCTAATTTCATCATATTTTCATACAAAACCCTGTGAAAATTATTTCTTGAGGATTATATTATTATGTCCATACTCATAAGAATATGTCTACAATAGTACTGTTTCAACACGTGCACTTGCCATATTTAGTCAGGGTTTAAAGAGGTGGATATCTTGTTGCCATTATGTGACAGCTCTTGTTTAATCACTTCAGCAGTTTAACTTCAGAAGTAGGATTCAATATCAGTCTTTATGTTTTCTGTGTATATTTATGATTAATAATTAAAACATCTAATTTTAGAACCGACTACAGAATAGCGACAACATAATTACGTAAATATGTGAAATGATATAGTATGATATATTCTTTTGTAAAATATTAATATATTGTAATCTAACTAACATTAATATTATGTCTAATTTCACTAGGTATTTCCCTGGATATTTAGTGACTTACAACAGGGATATCCGAAATAATGCTGTACTTCGGATAATTTGTTAAACAGCAAATGTGCAATAAACTATGTTCTGATTTGTTAAAAATTTTAAAAAAAATTATTTATATTGTAGATCCAGAAGAATTTTTAACATTATTACTAGGACAGATAACAAAAGCAGATCCATTTCTTCAGATAAAGTAAGTTTTCAGATGTGTTTTTGAAAATTTGTTCTTATCATTAATACAGTGCTATACCTGATTTTGTGGGATGAATAAATCATAGACTGGTTGTCAACCTTGTCCATGATATCAGTGTTATGAATGAGGAAATACACAATAACGGTCATGCAGTTAAATGGTAAACACTTCAAAGTCAGATGTGTTAAATTGATCTGTAAAGGTACAATATCAATATTGGAGGAACAAAAAAAATATTCCAAACATTTTTTTGATGTGAAAACTTGCCTTACTTAGTAAAACAGTTAATGACTGTTTTCTTATTTACTATAAATAAGATCAAAGTAAATAAAAGCCTATGAAACATAAGACTATAAATAAACCTCGCTGAAAGTATTTAAGAAATAATTGATGGCAGGTATGTGGTGATTGGAAACTTAACCATGAACTGGGCCTTTATATTCGAGTTTAACCCAGAGCGTTCGCAAGGTGTTAAATTTACGAATATAAAGGCCAAGCCCATAGTTAACTGACAATGACCATATACCTGCCATGAATTATTTTGATTCTCATATGACAGAAAATTTAATTTTCCATTCTGTAGCGACCTTCAATACACAATCTGATGTTTTCAAACAGATGCAAGTTCAAAATTCAAATCGAAAGCCAAACAATACACATTTATGTGTCAAAATGGCATGATTTAGTTAAAAACTGTTCTACTTATTTCTTTCATAAACTAAGACGAACAAAATTGAAATCATTGTTGTTTTCATCCCGTTTACTCATATTCCGATACCATTTGCGTATTCGCGAAATATTTTGTTATTTAGACAGGTTGACGATTAGCAAGAGCTATGTTAGAATTGTATACAAAAGAAACTTTATTCGCAATAGAACTAAGATGGCTAGGACACTGAAGGGACTGATGAAAACAGTGCCAGCTAGAGTATCAAGGTTGAACTGAGTTTCATTTCCCACAAAGGGTCCAGATAAAGACTTTGAGACATCTGTGGTGTTCAAGTTATTACAGTTTCCAGCCATCAGAGACATCTGTGGTGTTCAAGTTATTACAGTTTCCAGCCATCAGAGACATCTGTGGTGTTCAAGTTATTACAGTTTCCAGCCATCAAAGTTTAATTGTGCAATTGTATATGTGTTTTCATATATTTATCCTGTTAGTTTTTTTTACACAACAAATTTCATATTACAGAGATGGCCACATGTTGAAATTCCTTTATAAAGCAATCCTAAGTTGATTTTTTTTTTATTCTCAGTGACTATTTGTATTTTATTCCATTTACAAATTAATATTTTCAGATCAGAAAATGCAGAAGAAAGCACTCAATCTTATTTATTTCAACTTTTTATGGAGAAAGATGAACGTCTTGTTTTACCCACAACACAACAATTATTTGAATTATCTTTTCTACAAAACAGATTAAAGTTAAAAGAGGTAACTTATAAACCTTAATATTGTTTTATCATATATGAATATGAAATAATTAAATTGACTAAAAACTATTCGGTTTTAGTAGAATGTAACCTAATATCTTTATAACTTTGCATGATAAATTTTACCATTATACCCAATGCTAGGTTGTTATTGAATGGTGAAAAAACTTATATCACATAGATAGCTGTCCTTTACCATGGTTTGCCAGTTAAATAAATGGCATAGTGTCACAGGTGAAAATGAACAATTATTTTAGCTCACTTCACGAAGTGAGGGGGCTTATGTCATACCCCGAGCGTTGGCTTCTGCGTCCACGTCCGGTTAGGAAGAATGGTTAAAGTCCATTCCCGGTTACTGACATGTCCCACATCATCCATATTGGTATGTATGATGCTTTTTGGGATGACATCAACAATGCATGCTTCAGATGCTGTCTGTGACCTACATTTTACGCATGAACGACTTGGTTAGGTAGAATGGTTAAAGTCCATTCCTGGTTATGACATGTCCCACATCAACCATATTAGTATGTATGATGTATTTTAGGATAACAACAACAATGCATGCTTCGGATGCTGCCTGTGACCTACATTTTATGCATGAGCGACTTGGTAAGGTAGAATGGTTAAAGTCCATTCATGGTCACATCAACCATATTGGTATGTATGATGCATTTTGGGATTACTTCAACAATGCATGCTTCGGATGCTGTCTGTGACCTACATTTTACGCATGAGCGACTTGGTTAGGTAGAATGGTTGAAGTCCATTCCTGGTTACTGACATGTCCCACCTACATTTTACGCATAAGCGACTTGGTAAGGTAGAATGATTAAAGTCCATTCATGGTCACATCAACCATATTAGTATGTATGATGTATTTTAGGATAACAACAACAATGCATGCTTCAGATGCTGCCTGTGACCTACATTTTATGCATGAGCGACTTGGTAAGGTAGAATGGTTACAGTCCATTCATGGTCACATCAACCATATTGGTATGTATGATGCATTTTGGGATGACATCAACAATGCATGCTTCGGATCCTGTCTGTGACCTACATTTTACGCATGAGCGACTTGGTTAGGTAGAATGGTTAAAGTCCATTCCTGGTTAATGACATGTCCTACATCAACCATATTGGTCTGTTTGATGCATTTTTGGATGACAACAACAATGCAAGTTTCAGATGCTGTCTGTGACCTATATTTATGCATGAGCAACTTGGTTAGGTAGAATGGTTGAAGTCCATTCCCGGTTACTGACATGTCCCACATCAACCATATTGGTATGTGTCATGCATTTTGGGGTGACAGTCATTGACCTACACTTAACGCATGAATGAATTTGTTAAAAAGAATGATTATAGTCCATTCCTGTTTACTGACATATTTAACATGTGACAATGCTGTGCAACGAGGTGAGCTAAGCAGGCTGTGGCTGCTTCTATGTTTTTACTCTAGGAAGTGATGTCAGATACATGTTTTATTGCCAAGATCATTGCCAAGTAAAAGTCTGCCACAATGACATGAAAACAAATTGCCATTAAGTTGCATATCTGTTTACTTTAGAAAATTTATTTATAAAAAGTGTAACAACTGAACAGTGATAAATAGCAATAATAATGTAACTCTTGTGGTTTAACAACTAACTTATTCCGTCTGCGTTGTTGGGCACAAATGACATTATTATTGATATTCATTACAGTCAATTAGTTCTACTATAATAATTTCTGTCAATAACTGGTACAACATGTAAAAAAGTGTATTAATAAAATAAAGTCACTCTATAGTCAAAATTTACTGATGACATCTTGGATAAACTACTAGTAGCCTGGTCTTATTAACTGCTTAATAAACAGCTAATATGGTTCACAAATGCAGAAATGAACCCGCATATTTTTACATGAAGAGGTAAAATATTTACTTAAAAAAATAATAATATGAGACGAAAACTTCATAAAGCATGACTAAACCTAGTTGCGGAACGGTAGCTCTATAGCTCCTTTAATTTTTTTTTCTGATTCGGCGGACCATAGAGCTACAGATTTTCCTCTATATAAAATTTGAGACTTTGCGACATGATTTTTGTCACACGTTTCTGGGAGTTTTTTTCAACTGGACACCCAAGTGGGGGCAGTCTCATGTATGTATTTTGTTTCTTTAAGGGAGTACGAGCCTCAGATCTCAGAAGCATTCTATCGGGTTTTATCCATTCAAACAGTGCTAAATATTTTTGCACATGGATCATATTTTCTTGGTTATAAGTCACTTTAAAACACATAAAATAGACTGTGTATAAAAAAATAATCAATTCCAATTATAATTTCATATATTTAATGGCCTATAAACATCTTATGCAAATTGAAGGAAAACTCTAGAGAGATCTGTTTCCCGCCAAAATTTTGACGTCTTATATCTCAAAAATTCCTACATGGATTTTCAAAATTTTTTGCTCAAGTTGTTCCATTAGCAATGCTCTTCAAAACAAAAGGTCAGAATTTTAATTCTAATTACAAAATTTCTGAGACTCGTACTCCCTTAAATGTTTTTACACAATCTTCCATATTCATTTACCAATAATATTCATTTCCTGTTCATTATCATAACAAACATCATCATTTGGGGTAATACCGCCTTCGGCCATCTTGCTGACATTAATCTCATTGGGAACGAGACTTTGCAGGAGGCGGGACTAAATGCAAATCGCATTCATGTGATCTTCCGATGGGAGCATGGAAATCTACCGGATTTTCAAGGGCTTCTTTAACCTCCCGGAATTACAGAAATATCTCCGGGAAAATCGGCTTCCAGCCAAAATAAAAAAATGTGTACAAAATCGCCATTTAGGAAAATTCCCAAGTGATATAATTAGCCTATATAGTTACATGACGCTCATAATCTTTATCACTGTAATCTAATTGTCCAAACTGACACTTTAATTACACCTGTAATGCTAATTAAAGGATTAGGAATTAAAGGATTAGGCCAGTTGTAAACAAACGCCGTCGGTGATTTGTTTACCTGTGTTCCCAGGCATGGTATCACTAATTACCGGTCAATCAGAAAAAACCAGCTTACCTGTATAGCAATTAACAATCAGTTGTTTAAAATTATTAATTCTTTGAACATGAAAATCTTTCTTTCAGCAAATTTTTCATAATTAACAGGTCAAACTTTCCCTTTGAAAATCATTGATTTTTATTTACAGATCATGTTTTTCTTTTTTTAGAGTTGGGTTATTACCTGCGTCACCAACGGTGACCGCAGGTCTAGGAGCCGCTCGACTCCGTCCGTCCGTCCGTCCGTCCGTC
>MJUU01053350.1:0-17854 GCA_002080025.1 Modiolus philippinarum
CCGGTCACGTGACTTCCGCTTCCGATCACGTGACTTATGGTCACGTGACTTCCGGTGACGTCACTTCCGGCTCCACCACGCTCCACCACGTCAAATCCGACCTGAACTGTGCCCATATACTACTAATAAAGCACTTGCTGTAAATAAACTGTTACAGACATGTTTTTTTCTCGGGGGAACGGGGTGGTATGTGTTTCACGCCAATTGCAGATCACTAGCTGGTTTTTAACTAAAGGAAGGAAAATAGCTTTGTCACTAAAAGCCAAGAAATAGTTCATTTTAGTCATCCACTTAAAGCTTTACATTATCAATTTTAAACAAATTTTTGGGGATCGGGATTGTAAAGAGAATGTCAGATTAGGGATTTTTACACTTGAAAAGCAATAAATCAGGTTGGACAGTCACTCTCGATCTCCCTTCTTTTGGATATTCCAACCAAGCATTAGCACGAGATAAGCTGCAAAAATATGTATATATGCACTAATAAATATTACTCAAATTTTGTGTACAGTTTTTGTTAAGTTCAAATTAATTTGTACAGCTTTTAGAGCGTAAATAAGAATTTGAAAAGGGAGAAGTGCTTTCCCTTCCCAGAATTTAGAATCCGGTTAACTTGGTGCGCAAAGACTGGTTTGTATAATCCGTTTATTTTATCTTATTTTTTATTTTATTTATATATATATTTTTTTTGGGGGGGGGGCTTGTTTTGTGTATATAAATATTCTTAAAAAACACATAAAATGAAATTAAATGTAATGTTATTCATTCTATCCAAAGTGCGAATCGACAAATATATTTTCTACCGTGCCCGTCATGATATTGTACCGTACGCAGAAAGACTTGTGGGAAATATGCGACGATGTTAATATTTTGGAAGGACAAGAAGCTTGATTCTCGATACGCCAATAGAAATTTTTCAAATTATATGTTAAATTTTAATGCAAAATAATGGTACTACATAAATATATATTTATGTCTTATGCTATTTTTAGATATCATTGATTGAACGCATATTTTTGTAAATCTTGTTTATCTGTAGAATAACATATTCTGATTCGTGCTATAAAACTAGGGCATCTATCAACAATAACAGCAGAAAAGTTTTATTACCTGTTAAGTATTGATTAGAAACGACACACTTGAATAATTGATGCTACGACTTTTTATCCGTAAGTGTTACAATTTTTCGCCGTTAGTGCTACTATTTTCTAACTTAATTATCGGTACAATTCTTCAATTTTTTACCGATACTATTCAATTTGAAATGTAAATGATATATTGTTTAAAACCGTTTTACGACTGTTTTCTCTATGCATCATTTATATTTTTTTTAAAACAAAGGAGTATCTCCCTCATGCAAAGCCCTGTCCTTAGATGAATTTGGCTTTTCTATTCAGCCCCTTTGGTAATTTGTTCTCTATCAGATTTTACCCATATTTCGGTTTATTTATATCCAAATGATTTCATTTAATCTGCACTGAGGAGATATAAGTTGTCGAAATGCGCACATGCAGAAAATAAATTTACAGTAACTTCAGTATTTTGTTTTTAAAACAAGCATGATAACTTTACATTTTCTGATATTTTGATGTTGTAACAAAATGATTCAGTTCTTTGACACAACGATTAAGTTTCTTCGTAGGTTCAAATTGTATATGCACTGTGCATGTCTATTGTTGAAGATATCCAGAAATGTAGTAAGAGAAAAAATCTCATGATCTACCGCTTTTTACTGAATGCAATAGAAAATATGTTGAAAGGAAAACTGTACCCAGGCCAAATATATATGACAGTGTTTCTGTATTTAAAAATCTATAGGAAAAGAAAAACGATTTCTTGAACTTGGCGACAGTCATTCCTTTTGTTGTAGCTCTCGGTCATGGACAACTTCAGTCGTAGTAATTGTGCTTTTGACAGTCCCCCTTCACTGATATTAACCATGCTATATATATACCCATGAACATTAACCCATGTCTATTGTAAAACAAGTGTGGACCCTAATAGATGTCTTGCCCATCCCTGCTTATCCTCTAAGTTGATATGATATTAAACTGACCTAATCAGAAGACTAAAAATGCTAAACTGTGACATTTTGGTTACCGACAACAGCTATATAGCTGGTCAATATGTTCCACACAAAGACCGACTAACATAATAAATCCCACTGACCTAGACTGTGAAATTGAGGCCACAGGCATAAGTCATACGACAGACTGTCATGTACTACCAAAGACCAATCCACATAGAAAATATAGTTGACGTACCACTAAAAGGCAGAGAAACTTAAGTTGCTCACGTACCACTAAGACATATTGAGAAACATTACATGCCCACTAGACAGCGAAATTAAGGTCAAGCAGAAAGTCACCTGTCAATCTGACATGTTCTACAAGACCAACTTACATACTAAATACTATGGACCTACCACTGACAGTCTTTCCGCCAAATATTTTGTCCAAGTGTTTTCTCAGAGACTTGTGGTCTGATCTTGACCAAACTTCATAGAAATATGGGTCCTTATCTGAAGTGGAGCAAGAATGTCTTGGAATTTCAAAAATGGCATCGGTTGCCATGAAAATGGCAAAAGGGGCGGGAAAATGAAAGTTCTCGGACTTGGATGAAACTTTACAGAAAGGTTCCTTAGGACATGGGGAATAGGGTTCCGGTCCCCAAGACTTCAAAATGGCACCAGTTGCCATGGAGACGGCAAAAGGGCGGGAAAATGAAAGTTCTCCGAATTCGATGAAACTTTACAGAAAGGTTGTTTAGAACATGAGGAATTGGTTTCTGGTTTCCAAGACTTCAAAATGGCAATCGTTCCCATGGAAACGGCAAAAAGGCGGGAAAATTTAAACTGCTAAAAACTGAATAAAACTCAGCAGACAGGTTGCATAGGTTGTGTGCAAGTGATTTGTAGCCCTGATTTCTGATTTTGGAGTTCGTTTGGGAGACTTTTGTATCAGCATCCTGATACAGTTATACATTTTAATTCTTATTATTATTTTTCTTCTTCCGCTTTCCGCCTCACTTTGGTCTGAACGATTTCTCAGAGACCAGTGATCCAAACTTCATGAAAGTTCATCAGATGATAGATGTGGACTTAAATTTGAACCTGAAGTTCTTGGAATTTCCAAAATCGCGAACTTTGCCATGGAAATGGTAAAAAATGGCTTGGAAATCAAAGTGCTCAGAATTGGTAAAATTTTACAGGAAGGTTCCCTAACATGTGTAGACTTGGTTTCTGGTCTCTAAGACTTCAAAATTGTGACCGTTGCCATTGAAACGGTAAAAAAAGGCGTGAAAATCAAGTGCTCAGAAATGGATGACATTTATAGGAAGGTTGCCTAACATGTGTAGAATTGGTTTCTTGTCTCCAAGACGGCAAAATGGCGATCGTTGCCATGGAAACTGTAAAAAGGTTGGAAAATCCAAAGTGTTCAGAATTGAAGGAAATTTGACAGAAAAGTTGTTTTAAATCTGTGGATCTCTTCTAAAGGCTTAGAATTCCGATATGGGTGTTCGTTTAGCATACTTCTTGTGTTTGCATCCAAACACAGTTAATATTAGTTTTCATTATTAAGTCGCCAAAAACTAAGTTTGGCGACTTCTTGTGTTTGCACCGTTTCCTATTATTATTATTATTATTATTCCGCCTCTAAAAATCATCTTGTCGAACCAAATTCTCAGAGACCACTTGTCCAATCACAATCAAACTTAACAGGAAGGAAGATCACCACCCAAAGATGTGGACTTGGGTGTTGAAATTTTCCAAATGTCCTTGGTCACTTTGAACTTTGACTCCAAATCTTATTATTGAATTAACTCGGGAACTGTAAAAGATAACTGATAAAAATGTAAAGACAAAAATGTTAGTTAGGTCACGACGGACATTTCTTACATTTAGATCTATGGTCATCCGTTCAGGAGTAATGCCCAATGAAAGTTTCGTCACATCTTTTAAGTTGTTTTTTTTTCTCGAAAACGGTTAGAGATAGAAATCTGAAACCCTTTCCATTCAACTTAGGTGATGTGTGTTACAGGTAAAAATGCCAGATTCAAAGGTCATTGGTCACTTTGAACTTTGACCCTAAACCTTGTTTATGTAATACTGTGAAAGTATTATTATTCGTGGGGTTCCAATTTTCGTGGATTTCGTGGTTCACTTTAACCACGAAATTAAGTTCCCAATGAAATGCAGTTTTTCCTTAGAGTTTTAATGGATAGAATTCGAAGCCACGAATTTAAGTGCACACGAAATAGCAATATTAATGAAAACAACGAAAATTGATGTCCACGAATAAAAGTGCATCCA
The DNA here is from genome assembly GCA_002080025.1 of Modiolus philippinarum. Classification (NCBI taxonomy): domain Eukaryota; kingdom Metazoa; phylum Mollusca; class Bivalvia; order Mytilida; family Modiolidae; genus Modiolus; species Modiolus philippinarum. The sequence continues at coordinate 4,313 of MJUU01053350.1, forward strand.
CAGTAACTGTTAAACCATAGTAGATAGCTGATTAAATGTAATAGTAAAAATGTGTGTCTTGTTAAGATTTTCATTTGTTAAATTGGTCCAAAATTATTGGACCATTTCTTGCTATTTAAGTAAATGAAAATTACTTCATAATGCAACATATGTGTAATACTTTTAGCAGTTTAACATTAATATCCTAAACGTCAACTGCAATTAGAATTTTATTAGTGGTGTAGGTGATGACAGGTATATACATATATTTAAATAATTTGGAAAATAAAAACCATCTGTTCTTACTAACTTGTTAAGATTAGAAAATATTTTTACCTTAATCATCTGGCATTGATCAACTTTAGATTTGACAGTTTAATTACTGGTAGTCACACAGCTAAATAATTGATACTGATAAAACATGTAAAACTTTATGTAACCAAAAACACATCACATCATGATATTTCAGATAGAAATGATTATTATATATGATCATGTAATATTTAATATAGAATGATTATATATGATGAAACATGATATGAAGTTTTAACCTTGAATCAAAGCACTACTAGCACTGTTCGACGAAATCATAATGAGTTGAAGACACAAATTCTTACATGATGAATAAAAAAATCAATTATTTCAGAACACATTATTAATCATTGCTGATAAATTTACAACAAAACATTTTTATTATTATTATTCATCAATGGATTTTACAAGCTTTGTCAGAGATGGGTAGTCGAAATGACTCAACTTTCTGACGCAATCCAGGTTAATTTTGACCGGTGAATCAAAGCACTAATCATACTGATAGACGCAAACATAATGAGTTTAAGAAACTAATTCTTACATGAGGAATAAAAATATTTCAGAACAACTTATTACAATCATTGGTGGTACATATACAGCACAGCATTTTTTCAAAGAGACATTGAGTATGGAATCTGGTTTGGGTGACCTGTGTTTGCATGCAAACATATACTCGTTATTATTATTTTCTTCATCCGTCTTCCGCCTCCAAATTGTCCGCACGATTTCTCAGATACCAGTGACCAAAACTTCACGAATCTTCATGGCATGATAGATATGGACCCAAAGTTGATCCTTAAGTTCGTGGAATTTCCAAAATGGCGACCGTTGCCATGGAAACGGTAAAAGGGCGGGTAAATGAAAGTGCTCAGAATTGGATGCAATTTTACGGGAAGGGTGCCTGACAAGTGTAGAATTGGGTTCCGGTCTCCAAGACTTCAAAATGGCGACCGTTACCATGGAAACGGTAAAAAAGGCGGGAAAATCCCAATGTTTAGAATTGAATTAAATTTGACAGGAGAGTTGTTTAAAATCTGTTGATCTCATCCAAAGCCTTTGAATTCTGATATGGGAGTTCGTTTCGGAGACTTCTTGTTTTTGCATCCAAACACAATTAATACTAGTTATGGCTCCCAAACGAAGTTTGTGCAGACATATTATTTTTGCTCCGTTTCTTATAATTTTTTTATCATTATTAAGTCGCCCAAACAAAGTTTGGCGACTTCTTGTGTTTGCACAGTTTCTTGTTATTTTTCTTCTTCTTCTTGCCATCATCTTGTCCGGTCAAATTCTCGGTGACTACTTGCACAATCACTACCAAACTTCATAGGAAGGTAGATGTCCATCCCAAGATGTGCATTTGGGTATTCAAATTTTCCAAATGACCACCACCATTGGTCACTTTGAACTTTGACCCTAAATCTTTTAATTGGATTAACTGGGAAACGGTAAAAAATAGCTGATTAAGTGTAATGGCAAAAATGTTTGTTAGGTAATGACGGACCTTCGGTATTTTCGGACCGAAACTCTAGGGTCAAGCATTCAGGAGTTATGCCCCTTGAAAGTTTCGTCACATCTTTTAAGTAGGTATTTCTCGAAAAAGGTTAGAGATAGAAACCTGAAAACTTTTCCATTCAAATTAGGTGATAGGTGTTACATTTAAAAATGCCAAGGTCAAAGGTCATTGTCACTTTCAACTTTGACCTCTGACCTTATTATTGGATTATAGCGGAAACCGTGACAGATAGCTGATAAAATGTTTAGGCGAAATTGTGTACTGTATAAAGATCTACATTTGCCACACAATAAACTGAAAACAGTAATTGCAGATTTAATACATCAATGTTTCTGCACAAAAAATGGAGAACGCAGATACACCTATTTAGTTATAGGGAAAGACAAGACATATTTTGTTAAGAACCACACCGATTCAAATAAGAAGTACACCGAGACTGACGTAATCAAAATGTTAGAATTTTTGATCGACAATATTTTTGTCGAATTTGGAGGTCGTGTTTTCCAACAGACAATAGGGATTCCTAGGGGAACAAACTGTGCGCCGCTTTTAGCTGACCTTTTCCTTTACTCGTACGAGGCCAAGTTTTTACAAGGGCTTATTCAAAGAAAACAAAAACATTTAGCCCAGTCCTTTAATTTCAGCTTCCGCTACATAGACGATGTGCTTTCTCTTAATAATCCTAAATTTAAGGATTATTTACATCAGATCTATCCAAATGAGCTTGAAATTAAAGAAACAACTGAAACACCTACTTCAGCTTCGTACCTAGATCTTTTATTGTATATTGACGAAGATGGACGTTTGAAATCTAAGCTATATGACAAGCGTGATGATTTTAATTTCCTCATTGTGAACTTTCCCTTTCTTAGCAGCAATATACCTACCTCTCCAGCCTATGGAGTGTACATTTCACAGTTGATTCGTTACTGTCGAGCTTGTAGTTTGTACAGTGATTTTTTGAACAGAGCAAAAACACTGTCCCAAAAGCTGCTTAGTCGGCGATTTGTTCAACCTTTGTTAATTTCATCCCTCAAGAAATTCTATGGCCGTCACCATAGCATCATTGAAAGATATGACGTGTCAGTATCCCAAATGAAAGTGGACATTTTCAGCTAGATTCACGTCTTCCTGGATTTGACCACCGACTTTGACATTTTCCCGGATTGAATCACTCACAGTGTGACGGGTGCTGTTAACAGAGCAGGACATGCTTACCCTTCCGGAGCACCTGATGTCACTCTAAGTTTCACTGGAGTTCACACTGTGAGTGCCTTTGTTCTGAATGTTGTGGTTTCTGGTTCTGTGCTTTGTGTCTGTCTGGCGTCATTGTTTTTGTGTCTAACGTCATTGTTTTTGTCTTGTCGTGTTTGCCCTGTCTTTGGACTTCAATTTTTGTGAATTTCACCCCTTTGTTCCTTCGGTATTCTACTGCCGTTGTTGGTAAATTGGGTCCTAAATTATTGGACCAACCGTTTTGGACCTATGGACCAAAAACCGATTTTTTATGTATGATTTCGGGTTTTCTACTTATAGCTCAAATACCATTGATGATACAAAGAGACATTCAATACAAAAAATGTAAAGAAAGATGTGACCTTCAAAATGAGTTCAAGGTCAAAGTCCAAGAGCATAGCTTAAAAGTTTTCGCATGAAAGTATCAATAAATGTACAAATCAGGCTTAAATTGTTGATCATTTATGATAATATTATGACACAACTTTCGTGAAAGACCTATCAATTGTTTTAGGAACTATTGACGTACTAGTTTTCTCAAAAATGGGTGGTCAAAATTCAATGAAACATGTATGAATTTCAATGTAATTTGAAATTATAATATAATTACACACCATAGAGGAAATGCCTTACTTCATAAGATATAAATAGAAATGAATTTTCTGATGCAATCACAGAGTGTGTACAAGTTAATCAAAAATACTGATATCACTGATAGACAGAATCACGATAACTTAAGACCAAATTCTTAAATTAAGGACTCATTATTCTTTCAAAGAACATTAATGAATAAGTTCTGGTTGGGCCACTTCTCTGTTTGCTTGCAAACACATTATCACTCGTTTTCATTCCTTATTCTTCCGTCTTCCACCCTAATATTTGTCCGGCATTTTTCTCGGAGACCGTAAGAGCTAGGGTATTGAAACTTTGTAGGAAGTTTCAAACCCATGTGGAATTGTGAGTTTGACCTCCAGAATTTTCAAAATGGCGCCCGTTGCCATAGAAACCGAAAAAAGGAGGGAAAATTAAAAGTGCTCCGATTTGGATGAAAATTAACTCAGAGGTTGTCTATGATATGTGGAATTTATTTCTTGGTGTAAGAATTTCCAAAATGGCGACCGTTGCCATGGAAACTCAAAAAAGGCAGGAAAATTAAAAGTGCTCCGATTTAGATGAAAATTGATAAAAAGGGTGTCTATGATGTGTGGAATTGAATTATGATGTCAGAAATTCCAAAATTGCGACTCTTGCCATGGAAACCGAAAAAAGGGTGGGAAAATTAAAAGTGCTCCGTTTATGATTATAAATCTACACAGAGGTTCTCTATGATGTGTGGATTTGAATTCTGGTGTCAGAAATTCCAGAATGGCGACCGTTTCCATGGAAACTGAAAAAAGGAGGGACAATGAAAAGTGCTCCAATTTGGATAAAACTTTACTCAGAGGCTGCCATTCGTGTGATGAATTGAAATCTAGGTCCATGGGGTAATCATAATCATGTCTTATCATTTTTATTATTATTCCGCTTTCCGCCCTAATATTTGTTCGGCACTTTTCTCAGAGACCGTAAGCCGCAGGGTATTGAACTTTGGTAGGAAGTTGGAACCCCATCTGGAATTATGCGGTTTACTTTCGGAATTTTCAAAATTGGGCCCGTTGCCATGGAAACCAAAAAAAGTGGGAAAATTAAAAGTGCTCCGATTTGGATGAAAATTGACATATAGGTTGTCTATGATGTGGGGAATGGAATTCTGGTTTCAGAATTTCCAAAATGACGACCGTTGCCATGGAAACCGAAAAAGGCGGAAAATTTAAAGTAAACCGATTTGGTTGAAATTTCATACAGAGGTTGTATCTGATGTGTGGAATTGTAATCTCGCGTCAGAATTTCTAAAATGGGGACTGTTGCCTTGGAAACCGAAAAAAGGCGGGAAAATGAAAAGTGCTCTAATTTGGGTGAATTTTTACACAGAGGCTGCCATTTGTGTGATGAATTGAAATCTTGGTACATGGGGGTTTGGGAGCCATTCTATGATCCACAAGATCATAATCATGTCTTGTTATTAAGTCTCCCAAACGAAGTTTGGGGAGACTTATTGTTTTTACTCAATTCTTATTTTTATTACTAGTAATTTCCCGTTGTTAATTAATGGGAATTTGGAACCCAAACACGAACAACTGGACATCGCAAAAAATAATCAAATTAATATTCAGTTCGTTCTGAATAAAGCAATTCTGAATAAAGCAATCAGGATTGGATCGGACAAATCCGCTGTCCGATCGAAAGTGGAAATCTCAAGAAGAAAATAATGACAGTGAAATCGTCAACATAAGAACCGCAATAATGTTTCATGACCTTTCATATAAGTTCCAATTAAAACACCATTTATCCATTAATATTTGTTTGAGTTAGAATATAATCATAAATGCAACATTTGTAAAAAAATAATATAATTCAAATGTAACATAATTTCTTGATAAAACTTGCACCCAGTTTTTAACATGTTACTAAATCTCATTAATTGAATATTTTCATTATTTTACAATATAATTTTTAGTGCGAATCCTTGTAATATTCGTAAAGACAAATGTTAAATTGTTTTTTGTTTGCATCACTTTTTAAACAAAGGGAGTTAATAATGCTAACTATTATAATATACAAATCGGCCTTCGGGCACCTATCCGGAATAATAATTAATTGGTTAATTGTTTATTAAGAAAACAGATTTGAACTGATGAAATTTTCAATCTACACCACAGTCTCAGCCTAATCATACATAAAGTTTAATTAATTGATTTGTTGTCGAGACTCCATGCCGTCTAGAAAATCGGACTTCGTTTTTTTAGTAGAATAGATTAATCTTGTTCTTCTTCTTCTTCCGCCTCAAATTTGTCCGACCATTTTCTTGGAAACTAATGGTCGGATCTTTACCAAAGTTCACATGAAGATGGACCCCTATCCCGAAAGATGCAAACGGGTGTTAGAATTTTCAAATTGGCATCGGTTGCCATGGAAACTGCAAAAAAGGCGGGAAAATCAAAGTGCTCGGAATTGGATGAAAATTTACAGGAAGGTTGTTTAGGACATGGGTAATAGGTTTCCAGTGTCAAAGACTTCAAAATGGCACCCGTTGCCATGGAAATGGCAAAAAGGCGGGAAAATCAAAGTGCTAGGAATTGGATGAAAATTTACAGGAAGGTTGCATAGGACATGGGTAATAGGTTTCCGGTGTCCAAGACTTCAAAATGGCACCCTCTGCCATGGAAACGGCAAAAAAGGCGGGAAAATCAAAGTGCTCGGAATTGGATGAAAATTTACAGAAAGGTTTCTTAGGACATGAGGAATTGGTCTCCAAGACTTCAAAATTGCATCCGTTGCCATAAAAACAGAAAAAGGCGGGAAAATTGAATTGAATGAAATTCAAGAGACAGGTTACCTACGATGTGTGGAAGTGATTTTTAGCCCTGATTTCTGATTTGGGAGTTCGTTTGGGAGACTTTTGTATCAGCATCCTGATACAGTTATAAATTTTTATTATTTTTCTTCTTTCTTTCTTCTGCTCAATTCTTGTCCAACCCATATCTCGGCTACCTTTTGACCAAACTTCATGAAAATTCACAGGAATTATTGCCTCTATGAGTAGATGTGCACGCAGCTTTCAGAATTTTCAAAATGGCCGCCGTTGCCATGGCAACGGAAAAAGAAGGAAAAATTAAAATTGCACAAAGCTGGATGCAATGTTACAGGAAAGTTGCCTAGCATGTGTTCAAATTATTTTCAGCCTCAGAATTTTCCAAAATGGTTACCGTTACCATAATGAAACTGAAAATACTAGAAAATGAGAGGTGGTATGAATAGGATGCACAATGTTCGTTTGGGGGACATCTGTAACGCTCTGCGTTACAATAATAAATATTTTCAAAATCTTTTTCATGGGAAATGGTAACGCTAAGGGTTATACAACAGACATCGTAACTTTCTGGGTTTATTCACCGGTGAATAATAAGGTCATTCAATGGCCGGTGAATAATTGGTTTATTCAACGCTCGCAACAATTTATAGAGTTTCGAAATCATATGAGAAACATATTTCACAACTATTTCAAGTAAAATAACACACTTCTTAACTCTCGATAGTTAAATTTTACATCAAATTCTAGATAAAATTTAAATTATATAGATGATATTTTGTCGCTAAACAACCCTCGCTTTGGTGATTTTCTTCATTTGATCTATCCAAAAGAGCTCGAAATTAAGGAAACCACAGACACTTCTACATCAGCCTCGTTCCTTGACCTTCACCTTGGAATTGACTTCAAGGGAGACTTCAAACTAAGCTGTACGACAAACGCGTTGACTTCACCTTTCCAATAGTAAATTTCCCTTTTCTTTGTAGCAACATCCCAACAGCCCCGGCATATGGAGTTTACATCTCCCAGCTCATTCGCTATTCAAGAGCCTGTGTTCGATACAGTGACTTCCTTGATAGAGCCCGGTTGCTCACAAATAGGCTACTTCAACAAGGGTATGCTACCCAAAACTTGAAGTCATCCCTCCAGAAGTTTTACGATCGACATCACCAACTTGTGGACCGCTATGGAATATCTGTTTCCCACATGACAACAGATCTTTCCCCTTAAAGCTTAATTGTTGTTTCCTCTACCGGATTTGACTTTACTACCGGATTTCACATATTCAACACGGCGGGTGTCTTATAAGAAGCAGGAGTTGCTTACTCTACCGGTGCACCTGATCTCGTCCATGGTTTTTCATTGGGTCCGTGTTGTTCATCTTTGTGTGTGTGTGTCTTCATTTTCTTTTCTGTGCCGAACCCATGTTGTGTTTCTGTTTTTTTTCCCTTTTTTTTTGTTTCTGGTGTTGCCATTGTCCTTGGATTGTTCGCTTTTGGATTGACGGTTCGGTTCTCACTTACTTTTCAAATATTAAAAAAATTTCCCGACGGCAAGCCTCACGTTTTAAAATCTAAAAAATAAAAGTTTAACCATTGGGAGTCCGGGTGGTAAAATGTCGTATCTCACTTGATGCAGTTGTAAAATCTTTTATAACTTTTTTATATCTTTTTTTTTTAACTGCACACTGGTGTTAATTGACGTTTCCTGGCAACACTCTACAACACACAGTTCAGACACAAGACGCCCCTTTTGGTTGTCATTAAGAAAAAAGGTGAAAAATAGTAATTTCAGAAATTTTAGTAGTAATGTTCATAACGGAGCAATAAACTAATGTTGAACGAAGGTTTACCTGTAAAAGGGGATATTTTCGATTGGTTTAAATTTCGCGATTCTGGTTTATAAACCTATTCGCGAAGCTTTATTTTCGCGGTTTTCACTTACCTTATGCAATTTACAGCGAACACTATTCACTTAAGAGCAGAATAAATTTTATTGATGAGAAAAGCTGTAATGGTTGATGTTTTAATAAGAATACAAAATTTAGAGAAAAAATACTAGAAATTAGAGAAATATTATTCCAAGATAATTTAAAAACTCTTTTGTTTTTGGGTTTTTTTTTTCTTTTTTTTATATTAAAATATTTATAGACTGTTCATTTGTGTTTCCCACTGGATAAAAATTATGTTGATGATTCAGAATGCTCTGAAATCATTGTTTCCAAGTTACAACTCTAAACTAGTTAGGCAAATTACAATGAACACTATTCACTTTGCAGCAGAGAAACTTTTGTTGAAGAAAATAGATGTAATTGTGAATACAAAATTTAGAAAATAAATGCTGCAAATGCGAGAAATGATTCAAAAGTTATAGATATTGTGTTTTCGGTATAATAAAACACTTATAGACTGTTTATTCGGGAATAGCAAGCATGTTGTCCCCTTGACCACAAATAATTGACCGAGGCTACGCCTCAATCAATAGTCGGGGTCTCGGGGACAACAAACATGCTATTCCCTCATAACAAGTCAAAAAGTATAAACTATTTCATGATAATTTGAATAATTAGTCCATTTTTGTTCTGAGGATATTCAAGTGAATGTATTGAAATTTTATGAAATATAAATGCATATGGCATGTGATTGTAGTTTTCAACCATTGTAGGTGTCTAGTGTTATCTTTTGTTTGTAATTTCAAATAGATCTTAATTCATATTTTCATATCCTACTGTATTGTTTCTTCATTAACAGAAATCATGTAGATTTATCCAAGTTTTGCCAATTTCATTCTGAAATATTTGGTAATTAGTTAATATTCATTTTTAAACGGCAACATTATATTAATATTACAGTTACTCTCATTTCTTGATTCGTCATTTAGCCTAAAATACATTTTGAGTGTATTTCTGCACATTCCTCTAACGGGAAAAAAAATACCACCTGGTGTAGAAAATGGTAGCCATTACGGTGAAAGAATAGCATGGCATACAATTGGTACGGTGAAAATAAGTAGCAGTAAAAAGAACACCGCCGAAATAATTCATACTTTTTCTCGACAAGCTAACATTATCAACCATTCTACAGATCTAATAATAACACAACATGTTTGTACCTACCAGGATAACATTATTTACCCATTTTTTGTAATAAAACTATCACACGAACTTTTTTTTTAATTAAAAGTCGGTTTTTCTTTTGACCGCTTAACTGGTTATACAATTCATACGGCCACACATGTAAATTTGGTAATAGTAAGACTAGCAAAACGGACCTTAAATGGACTAAAATCGATGCTTTTACATTGCAATGCTATTTATACGACGTATAATCTAAATCAATAATATGAACTTACGGTACAAAATCATGACGGGAGCGGCAGAAAATATATTTATCGATTCGCACTTTTGATAGAGTGTTATTAAGGTAATAAATAATTGACTTACCTTCTTTTTGTCGTCATGGCAAGCGACATTTACAATTAAGATTAAAAATAAAACAAATTGCAGTTTCTTTTTCATCTTCATTTCGTTGAGACAGAATATGGCGCGAAAAAAACTGGTACCAGTCGGTTGTGTATATTCGTATGGTAACAGAAATATCAAGGGAGCATTAACTTTAATGTGTGTTTTGCTCTACATCTTTTGCCGTGACTGGAAAATATCAGTTATAGTATCAAAAATCCTAACTTCGACGAACGAGTACACGCTAAAAGATCATGCTGTAACAATTTTATTCAATGAATACAAAGTTTCCGAATAAGTGCAAAGTTTTGGGTGAAGAACAGTTTCGGGATAATTGCGTAACATACGGTTTGTGAAATTGATCTACATATATCAGTAAGAAAGCATATAATTTGTGTCACAAGTTTCTTTGTTTTAAACTGTAACAAAATACACATTGCATGCGTGTAAATGGTAAAGAAAATACAGACAATCGGAACTGTCACGAACACTATATTGCACCACAGCTGTTTTGTATACAAATATGTTGTAAACATACTAAAATTTTCCTTTAATTGTATTACATTACCAATACATTATCACTGAAGGATGGGTTGCATTTAGGCACTATATCGGCCCAATATAATAAACGCATAATAATTTCTTAGCTATTTTTCAACACAAGGACATTTGTATTTTTAAACATATGTGAATTTATTCAAAACATTGCTTCATTCTACTAAAATCGGGTAATTACTTATATCCCTCTTTATGGTATTTATCATTGAGGCAAGGGAAAAATATGCAGCTTTGGGTATATTCAAATTGAGTTTTAACCCTGACTTGTAAACGGAACCCTGGCTAGTAATTATACAAGATACTACTTCTTTATAAGAATTATGCATGCAGAATGCTAATCACATTTTCATTATCTCCTCTGACACCACTGAAGCAAATTCAACCACACTTTACAGGAATAGCAGGTCTTTTATAACGACTGCTCATGTCGATCCAGTCCAAAGAAAACATGACCGCCATCGCGGATCATGGTTTAACATTAGACCCTTTGAGAAAATCATCCCTTTCATTATCTACCTGGAAACTTTTGAAGCAAATTTAACAAAATTTTATTGTAATGATGTATGTTATGTCCTTTACCAGGATTGCTCATTTCAGTCATGGCGGCCAATGCTGAACATAGTTTTACATTTGACCCTATTGGAAAATCATTTTCATCTTCTCCTCTCAAACCACTGAAGTAATTTCAACCAAACTTTGAAGGAATGATGTATAGAAGGTCAATTACAAAGATTGCTCATGTAAATTCAGTTCGCTTTCACAGAACATAGTTGAATATTGGACCCTATGAAAAAAACATTCATCATCAGCGTATCAATTGGAATTTAAATTTCAAGATCGCTATAGACGTTTTTGAGGATTACGCCAGTACGTGGGTTTAGGAAGAGACGGACAAAGAACCAGAACTTGAGTTCTTGTCAGATTTTGTAAGCTACATTCCATCTTTAGAGCGAAGTCGTGCTAACAAACTACGCAGATGTGTTAACAATCGACCTTAGTCTGTGTTTGAAGATCTTGAAGCCGTGAAAACGACTCTCTACTTCACATGACACATATGTTGTTGCACCTGCAGAAAAAGCTTCTAATAACATCGCTTTTGCATGTTAAGTACATTATTACAACGAACTGGGCATTGATCACAATACACCAGGTAATGCTATATACAAATATCTAAATACCGAAGTCACTGTGAATTTCATTTGACAAACATGAATTTTTTTTCCAATTATAGGTCATTCATTTCGTCTTTAAATATTCAAACTTAAAACACTAAAATCAAGACCTGTCAAACCTATATTGGGTACCTAAATTGTATAAAAATTCATACAAGGAAAGATACATCGCTGCATCTCCATCTTGTTCAACTACTGGATTTTCTATTTAACTAAAATTTTGTCTCCAGTCAAAGACAGACATCAAACATACCGTGATACTATTCATGCTCGAAGTGACATTAAACACACCAGGATATTTCAAAATTCGGAACATTCATTGAAAAATATTGAATTCCGTTTATAGTCAGATACACTCTCTATAAACATTTGATTTTTTCACACTCTATACCACAATTCAAAAATCCTCTTCCGATTTCCCCAAAAAATTGTTATATTAGCATATAAATCCATATTTTTTTCCAAAAATATTTTAAAAGGAAAAGTTTGCTAGGATGAAAAACAAGAATGCAGTATGCTTGCTTTTCTTATTGATAATATATTTGTCACATTTGGAGGTCTATTTATCAACAGCAAGTTTGTATACAAATGGATAAGAATTGTGCTCCTCTACTCTCAGACTTGTTTGTATATTCCTACGACACTGAATTTCTTTAGGGACTCGTAAAAGATCATAAAATAAAAGATGCTAGATCCTTCAATCTCACTTAAAGATACATTGATGATGTTCTTTCAAATAATAACGCATCTTTTGCTAAATGGATCCCATCAATCCTCTAGAACTTGAGATAATGGAAACAACAGAAACCATTATATCTACATCCTTTGGGACTTACATCTCAAATTTGACGAAAATGGACATCTCAGTAGTAAAATTTACGACAAAAGGGACGATTTTAATTTCAAAATTATCAATTTCCCCAACGTGGACAGTAACATTCCAACTGCTTTTGCTAACGGAGTGTATGTTTCACAGTTGATTCTTTACGCCAGAGCTAACACAAACTATACAGATTCATATTCGACATAGCTATCTCCGTGACCGCCCTATTAATAAAAGCTTCAAAAAAGTTCCGTTTCATACGATCATTAAAAAAATCTTAAATATATATTAGTCCCTTACGGAAAATTTTCTATCCGAACTAAGATTCAAAATTCGTCATTCGTCATATTTGAAGATCCCCTCGTTAGGAAAACTATGGACAACCTCCATGAAAATTACGTCATTGTCCCTGCAGACAAAGCTTCTAACAACATACTGTTCGTGTGTAAGAAACACTATCTTGACTGTCTGGTTAAGGAGATGGGAATTGACAGTTCATCAGGAAACCCTACTTATACTCCCACTACACTATCAAGGGAGGAGATTATAGAAAATCACAACTCTGTTTTAGCATCCTTTGGCATCAAAGCGGATGATGATAACAATCAGCTCCCCTACATCTACTGGGTCCCTAAACTTCATAAAAACCCATACAAACAGAGATTTATCGCGGGGTCTTCCAGATGCACCACTAAGCCACTTTCTAAGCTCCTTACCACTTTATTGACCGCAGTCAGAGATGGCCTAAAAAGTTACTGTGATAAAGTCTACTCCACGAGCGGCGTCAATCAGATGTGGATTCTAAAAAATTCTAAAGATCTTCTCGAACAGCTATCCTCTAGCAGTCTTACCCATTGCCACAGCATACAAACCTTTGATTTTTCTACTCTTTATACTACCCTGCCACACAATAAATTGAAAACAGTAATTTCGGATTTGATACATCAATGTTTCTGCACTAAAAACGGAGAACGCAGATACACTTATTTAGTAGTAGGGAAAGACAAAACATATTTTGTAAAGAACCACACTGAGTCAAACAAGAAGTACACTGAGAATGACGTAATCAAGATGTTG
>MJUU01053350.1:36839-68650 GCA_002080025.1 Modiolus philippinarum
TTATTATAAAAATAAATAACAACGTAATCTTGTTAAATAAACACAAAACGTGCAGACTGTCTCATGCAGATACACATTCCATACATATAATAAACATAAAAATAATAAGAATATATATTATATATCTCAAATTTACACTTCAGATTCAATCTGACAATTACTTTTTTTCATGATGTTTTTATGCAAACATTAATTAAAAACAATTACATGCATTCAATTCTGCGTGGAGGTCATACTTGCATGTATATTTCGAATGTATATTTCATATGATAGAATATACATTCATGCAACGATCACAGGTAAGTGAATGTCGAAACAGGTAATTTTAACGATGATATATTGTGATATTGTAATTTTTAATATATATTGACGAGACTTTATTCATATAAACTAATTTTACAACGACAAGGAGAAAATACAGAATAATATATACACACAATATTATAAAATTCGTTTCAAATGGCAAATGGATAAGAAAAAGAAAAGAAATTATGTTACAGTTCTAGAATTATTACATAGTTTTCAGAAAAAATAATCTGATCTAAAAAGATTGAATTAAATAAGTTATTGAAATTTATCTATCTACATCTGATTGCTTTCAACATAAATAATGCAGTTACATAAATCAGATAATACAGTTTCCCACAGATATTACGTCTGATTGGTTGATATTAGATAACAGATAATACATTTACTAGCACGCCAAAACCACAAAAATGCAGAAAAGACCGTATTAACAGATAATGCTATTTTATCTTGAGATAAAACATCATTACCATATAGATTGCATAGAGACCTATGTATAAAATATTTAAAAGTACTTATCAGAAGGTAATGAGGAAACCTGATAATACATGTCTGATAATGTGCGCCAAAACCACAAAAATTCAGATAAGATAGCATTACCTGAGATAATGCTATTTTATTTCATTTTTTGTGGCTTTGGCGTGCCATACATGCTTGCTTTATTTACTTTTCCTTAAATATCTTTTTATCAAAAAAGCTATATCGATAATTCATCAAAGTCCCGTTGACAATAACCTTGAAATAACCTTTTAGATGTTGTAATTTAAGAGCATTTTTATTTGTTTATTATTTTTTTTCTTGGGGTAAATGCATCTTCTTGAATTGTCAAAAATCTATATTAAACATTTATCGAAGAAATAACTACTTGGATAATTAGATTAGCCTTGAAGTTGATAGATGTTTTTATGGTTAAATTGAATGCTGAAATCGCATGCGTTCGTTCATTAAAAGTCATGGAAAACCTCAGAACCACTAAAAATTGTGATTTAAGGAACTTCCATTTTCCATAAATGTTATGAATATTGATTAACTATTGATATTTCAAGTAAAAAAATACATTCGGGAATTAACGGTAAGAAGAGTCGGCTGAATTTCTGGAATATGATATGTTCAATTAGAGAGATACATTAAAATGCCAATTTAAATGCAGTTTTTATTGAAAAGAACACACGATATTATGATGAGTATTAAACTCTTTGATACATTTTAAAAACTGTAAACGACCAAAACTGTGACGGTATCATAGTAATGATCGTTCAGTGACGTACTTCGTCAGAAATATATTTATGTGGTTTTCAATGCATTTTCCCATACCCAAATTTTTATGTTCTGTTAACCCTTTAACAAAAACCAGTTTAGATCCAAAAAGGTATCCTATAAAATATTCTTGTCTTTGAGTGTCGCATGAAATATGCAAAAGAAATAGATCCTATTGATAAATTGTTCTCTATCAGCTTAATGGTATATATCTATTCAAATTTTTGTGTGAATAAAATGATCTTAGTTTTACTAATTATCTTTTATGCGTCAGAATTAAATAAATCTTAAAAAAGAGAAAAGTCAACATTGAAACTGTTTTTGAGTGCTTGTGTATAGACATTTCTCCCTCAGGTAGTTTCAAATGATCCACTGGCATATTTTTCAATTTTATATGAAATTTTTGAAATCTGAATATGTTTAAGATAAGTATAAACAAACAGCAGTGAATTTTATTACTTCATGTATACAGCTGTTGTTATTGTCCCATTTACATTTACTCCATATACCTTTATGTGTTCATATACAGCTGTTGTTATACAAATGTACCTCCTATCATAAGACTTGAGTGTGGAACTCTCCATTTCAGACTTTAATTGAAAAAAATGAAATTCTGTGAGTACTTCACCCTAGTACTATTAATACATATATACATGAGAAAAATTAAATGACACACTTTTATAAGAAAAAAATTCTTATATATAGAAACGCCCAAACGTCTTTGCTAGTTACTGATTTTCTATTCTTGATTCCATTTTCGGAGCAAATTTGGTCTTTGTGTTTGGTTCCCCGTGAATTACAGTTATAGCAGTGAATCATCTTTCTTCGAGTATTCAATGATTTTAATCTTGAAATCTTAAAATCTTATTTAAAAAATAAAAAAAAATCTACAGTTTAGATCAAATTTAGTAGAATACCGAAGAAAGAGAGCACAAGAAGAGTCCAGAGACCAGGCAAAAAGTCGGAAGACCAAAGACACACACACACACACACGACATTTTTGTCATACTGTGTCAGTAAGTCAATCCAGGGTAAATTCAAAGCTGGTTATGTCGAATTCGGGTAGATGAATTACAAATGTAGCTGAAAATGTATGTTTTATTGTGAAACTGCATTCAGTATCAATGATTTCGTGGTGACGGCAATACAATTGTGAAGGGGCAAGAGTGACAAAGGCTGAGTATATCCTTATAATTGATGCCCAAAATGAAAATAATATGTAAGGGATCATATTCAGCTAATGCTACTTAAAGTTTGGTTTCTAAATACAACTCACGTTTGGGAATGGCTTTCGATGCAATTTACTACACTTCTTGGTATAATGTCAAGTAAGTGAGACCTGAACCGTCAATCCTAAGCGAACTATCCAAGTACTATGGCAACATCGGAAACAACAAAGAAATAGAGACACAACACGAGCATGTCATGTAGAAAAGAAACAGGAACAAACACACACACACACACACAAACTCACACAAAGATGAACAACACGGACCCAATAAAAAACATGGGTGAGATCAGTTGCACCGGTAGAGTAACATTTCTTGCATCTTATAGGACAACTGCCGTGTTGAAAATGTCAAATCCAGTAGTAAAGACAAATGCTGTAGAGGAAACAACAATTAAACTTTTAAAGGGAGAGATCTGTTGTCATCTGGGAAACAGATATCCAATAGCGGTCCACAAGATGTTGATGTCGATCGTAAAACTTCTGGAGGGATGACATCAGGTTTTGGGTAGCAAACCTTGTTTAAGTAGCCTTTTTGTGAGCAATCGGGCTCTATCAAGGAAGTCACTATATCGACCACAGCCTCTTGAATAGCGAATGAGCTGAGAGGTTTTAACTCCGTATGACGGCGCTGTTGGGATGTTGCTACAAAGAAAAAGAAGTTGGCTATTGGAAAAGTGAAGTCATCGCAGCTTAGTCCACCTCCGTTGTCAATGTCAAGGAATGAGGCCGATGTGAAAGTGTCTGTAGTATCCTTAATTTCGAGCTCTTTTGGATAGATCAGATTAAGAAATAACCAAATCGAAGGTTGCTTAGTGACAAAATATTATCTACATAACGGAAGCTAAAAATGAAGGGCATTGTAATTAAAAACAAAATAACGAAGTTGCTGTGTATTTACTTTCTGCATATGGCCATTTCGACAACTTATGTCTCTTTAGTGCAGATAAAATCTAACCATTTGGAAAACCATAAACTGAAAGCTGTTTAAAACTGATAGAGAACAAATAACCAAATATGATCTAAACGGAAAGCCAGATTATGTTCCCTGAAATTATATGAGCTACCACTTAAGTCATTTCCGAAAAGAAAACATGTTGCTGTTTAACAGAATACATTGTTTTTTTTTAACCTTAATTAAGTGATGAAACCCGAAATTCCGACACCTTTGCAATAAACCCTTAACAAACCAACCTTTCTTTAATGAGAAAAAAACTTTGCTGAAAGGCATTCTTTGATAATTAAGTATAGTACTATAAAATAAAACAGTTAAAACGGCGAAAGATGATGTTCTGTATGCACAGTATAGGTTGATTCGAGTTTATTTGGTGGGTTGAAATAATTCTGCTATAGTAGTTTTGTTATCTTAGTCAATCCTACTCTCTCTTTACTCCTCTCAACAAGAAAACATCCTCGGATTTGTAAAAGTATTGTAGACACATTACTTCTATATAAGTAAAGTGTGGGAGGCAAGCTTACATAATCCGTATCAAATAAAATTTCAAACATATGTTCTTTTCACTATTGTTAAAAAAATTACCTTCATTGATTCGTCTACTTTCTTTATGATTTTTAAATGTCACACAAACTTTTAATGCTTAACAATCAATATGAACTTTTTGATTTTTCATATATAACTGATAATCAAGAAAAAGATTACTACCGGTAAATAAACCCTAAAATCTTTCTTAATTGAATACGCAACTTGTCACCATACATAGTTTTTGCTTAGGTGAATCAATAAATAATTCATTTGCTTGAGCTGTTAGCGATCGTGCTATTAGCTTGTGGTGCGTTATGATTAGACATAATGTCAACGCTGAATCAGAAAAATCGATACGGATGTGTATTGCTATTTGCTTAGCATGGAGGAAGATGAGGTTAGCCTAAATGTCGGCGGGACTATTTTCGTTACATTTCGAGAGACATTAACTAAGTACCCGCATACAAAACTGGGATCTTTGACTGAGAGTTCGCCCTATTACCGAAAAAACAAAAATTATTATTTTTTTGACAGGAACCCTGATCTCTTTAACACAATTTTGGATTTTTATAGAAACGATATTCTTCATTTTCCGAGTCATGTGTGTAGTGGTTTGTGGCATCAAGAACTGCGATATTGGGGCTTGCCAATCAGTGCTATTTCAGAATGTTGTTATTCTACATATGTAAAATATAGTACTGACGATATTGTCATACAAAATTTAAGACGAGCCTTAGACGAGGGACGTGAATTTACTCAGGGTCATGTGTCATTAAACACAGAAGAAAGCAAAAGTGAGTTAGATATAAGTAATTCAACTGAACAACCAATGAGTTTTCGGAGCAAATTTTGGAGATGCCTATCGAACCCGAGGTCTTCCGCTCTTGCACAGGTAATTAATTTATAAATTATCTTCATGGTAATACTACTTAAATATTTATGCATATCTCTTCTGATAAATTCCAAATGCATATCTCTTGTCAAATATTTCAAATGCTGCCTTAAATTCATTATAAAAGCATTTTCTCCTTTGTTGAATGGTCTGAACGTAACTTCAGGAGTAAAACAACAATGTAACATTTGTTCATTGAAAATATTTTATACGGCAAAACGGAAAGTTACAGCCTCAACTTTCACTTATAACTACAGCTTCCAGGTGTTAAAATGTAGTTATAATTTTACTCTTTGTTTCGTCTTACATCTGATATGGTTCGATATTTTAGAAATATTAAGAAATATAAAAAAAAATAAAAATCATTCAACACTAAGCAAAAGTATACAGTGCCTTTAAAAACTGAGTATCTCCCTCGTGCAAAGCTCTGTCCTTAGCTGATTTTGAATTTACGTTTAGATCATATTGGTTATTTGTTCTCTATCAGTTTTTAAATATCTTTTGAGTTTATGGTCTTCCAAACGTTTAGATTTTATCTGCTACTTATCATAAGTTGTCGAAATGCGCATATTCAGAAATTAAATTCACAGTAACTTCTGTATTTAGTTATTCGTTAATGAAGTCTTACTGGCGGTATCTCCTTGGTGATAGATTTAAAGTGACTACTTCCGTATATATTTTGTAATGTTTCATATCGTCTAAATTTCACCTATTATTTGTACCGTTTCTTTATACAATATATATGAAAGATGAGCCTCAAAGGTACAAAATAATCAATGAACGGATATAATTATGCTTATTTCCGACTGCCAACAGTGATGTTTAAAATCTTTTAAAGCTATTGACACCGGACAATTCAGCAGGTGGTGAGCTGCGTTCGATCCCATACCTCTATGGCACCATCCGTCTAGCAGTCTCCAATCCGTCAACAACTCCCTACGAGCACGGATACCTCTAAGGTTATGTTCATGTCATCTATTTTATATAGAAAACCTACCAAGTTCATTTAATCAGCTGTCCAATTATCTAAAAAACCATGGATATTTATAACTGAGATAAACTCAAATCCAAATCAAGCCGAATGTTACAGTATAAAGACATATAATTTTGTTTGGTCCCCAAAATAACGAGGTTCGTGTACCATGCTTATTCATCATTTCTATAAGACATCCTATTTTTCTCCTATTCGCAACAAAAAATTGTTTGTTGGAGTGAAGCACTAGACTCATTTATTGCATTTGACAAACATAAAACCTATTACGATTTCCACTTCATGGTCCTAAATGTCATCATATAAAACATTACTATAATTTGTTTTGTGTTCTTTGTTTGTTCAGTGATGTTCTGTTGTAGTTTTGTTCAAGTAGTTTATTTCTATTGTTGGACACTATCATTGAATGAGTTATCTGTTTCAAATCGTGTTTTTTTTGTAATTTTGTGCCATATTATGGTTGTTATTCGACAAACACGTTCGGTTGTAGTTTGTGTACTGATGTGGTTGGTTTTGGTCGACAAATGGTGTTCTGTTCAGTTTCTTCTCTGTGTTGTGGTTATTTTAGTCGACAAAGGTTCTGTTGTTGTGGTTCGACTGATTGTGTACTGGTGTGGTTTTTCTTGCACTTCGAAGTCCATTGGTTAGGTGATGATGTTTCCAGTTTTCGGTCAATGTCAAATTTTCTGTAACCTTTTCAATTGCAATTTGAATAGTGCTTCAATTAGTTTGAATGCTGACATTACCAGTTAAACAAGTTACATGGAATTATTCACTTATCTCTATTAGCACGATATTAAGCCTCGTTTGTTTGATAATTTATCTCTCTCACATCAGAAACATATTACATCATAGAATATTATTTCGATCAACACACCTGATCTAGAAATCGATTTTAATATATGTCCTATAAATCAAAACTGTTGATATAGGAACGAACAAAATGTTTAATTAGAAAATTTCATTGAGGAAATACAGTTAATTATAAGAACATTTCGCGTGACAAGATCTCCTGCATATAATCAATCTTTTTTCATAAGAAATAAACAAAGACTTAAAGATCCTTGGAATTTTTTCTCAAATCGATTTGAAGAAGTCTGTAGTTTTTACAGACAGAAAGAAAATGTAAAATCGATCAGTAACAACGTAAACACAAAAACAACACTGTTCAACTAATGTATTGGAAAATGTATTTTTTATTCTAAATAATTCATCTAAAAAGATTTTTTGTCATTTAACCTTTATAGCAACATAATATTGTGTTGCTCTTTTTGATGTTTATTTATTATATGCAAGCATTAGTCTTTCTAAGTTAGGGAACCGACAGGCAGTCAATGTCAAGTACAAAACAAAGAGATAGCGATAAGAAAAATCGATACAAAGATAAATAAAACCTCTGACAATTTTTTGGACCACTTTGATAAGCTGACTGAGCAAAAGAACAAAATTGACATAATATGATACTATAGTAACAAATATTGTAAAATTGCCACAATGATATACATGTATGTGTGCTTATAAACCAATAATGATCAAATTTCTATAATGTTTTGTTGTTCAATTTTACAGGTTCTGAAATATCCCTATTTCCAATTATATGATTTCCCTATAAATGCTTCTAACGCCTTGCCTATTACTAGTATGTACTGAAATCCCTACAAACATTGCTTTGCTTCGACATCGAGTAATTGTTCTGATACTAATTTATCCATCCATTTTACAAGTGCATTCACCTGTATTAAAGAGGTAGTATCAACTCTGGTGTAAATTACTTTGAAGTTTTAGATAAATTAAAACCAATAAAAAGACCAGTTTCGTCTATTGACAGTTATGATTTTTCTAAACTTTATACAACCCTGCCACACAAAATGATTAAATCAAAACTGGGACAGTTTATTAAATGGTCCTTCAAATTTTCTGGTCTACAGTTCATTTGTTGTAATAAAAAGCAAGGATTCTTCCCTAATATAACTTACAAAAATCTTTGTTCCTGGGCTTGCGATGAAATGATGGAGGCACTGCATTTTTAGCTAGACAACATTTTTGTTCGTTTTGGCAACATCGTTTATCAAAAGGTCATTGGAATTCCCATGGGTACAAACTGTGTACCTCTAATTGTAGATCTTTTTAGTTTATGAACAATGATTCTAAATACTGTTCATTTTTCGATCTAACTATCATCGTTGACTCTGATAAAAATAAAAATAAAATTTATGATAAAAGGGATGATTCAGATTTTACTATTACTAATCACCACTTTCTCAATGACGACGTTCCTGTACCTCCACCGAACGGGGTGTATATATCTCAACTAGTACGATTCGCACGCGTCTTATTTACTCGTGGCGACTTTAATGAACGTAACCTTTCTACCAAATTCAAAGTTACAGATTTCATACCTTGATAAACACATTTAAGAAATTTTAAAGAAGATATAAACAGTTGATATCTAAATATAATGCGACTCGCAAACAGCTAATTACTACGGGCTTTTCTCACCCTTGTTTTTACGGAAATGTTGTTAAACATGTCAAAAACTGATAAAAAGTCCAGAAAAGCTGGGACGTAACTTACATTTTTACGTAATAAGGGATTCTTCATGATTCCATTAAATTTGCTTCGGGATCAGTGACCTGAATATTTTACAGGTATACTGGTGTTTCACTGATACTGCCGATGTCTACTGAAATCCATGACAATACTTTACGAAACCCTTAGGGAAGTTTTGATTTTGATTTTTCTTCCGTAGTGCAACAGTGTTTTAGCAGCAGAGTAGGCTCCTTTAGCTAACCGGCAGTTTAGCGGCGAGCAGTCATTGACCCATCTTCCTAAATTACGTTTTGTCTTATTCTTTCCTTCTCAAGATAGTGGTCATATAGATAGTAGTCTACCTGTATTGGGTTTTATTTGTACATTTATATACTATAGGGAACCGGGATAGAGAGAGGGAAGGTGTGGGTACCCATTTACCTGATTAACCCTACCGCTAGCTCTTGCTAGTGCTGGTACCAATTATGGCTATCCCGAGTTCCTGTTGTTGTCTTTGTCTTTTGTCATTTTATTGTTTTTCTTGTGCAGTTGTGAGGTAGTTGATTGTGGCATGTGATTGTAATTTTCGGCCTGTTATCTTTTCTACATTTATTCAAGCGAAATCTGCATAGAGACTGAAGTGACTCAAAGCCAAACCGGAACGTTTTATTTGCGAAAACTACGTACACTCAGTCCTTAAAAGTATTTCCACAAGTGAAATTTACATGTGCATTTCTTGTTAAAGCGGTGTCTAGTTAAAACATTCTACAGAATTCATTTCTGGACCGATTTTCATAAAATGTGCACTGATAAAAAGAGCTTGACATTTAGTTTCTTTCAGTAATTTTTAAATAATTTAATGGGAGGTAGTTTTCCAGCTTTCGCAATTTAAACATAAACAAAAGATTTTGGCTTCAAAAGAGGTATGGCCACACTACTAAACACTAAAATTTGAAACGGGCATTTTTTGTACTGAAAAGTACTGAAAAGTACTCGACCAGTCTGAACTTGTCTGGAAATTACTATTGTAGTCTCGACCAAAGTCTGATTCAGTCTGAAATTTACTGAACCAGTCTCGACCTGTCTCGATTGGTCTGGACCTGTGCTGAAAAATTCTCGACCTGTCTCGACCAGTCTAGAGTCTCGACCTGTATCGACCAGTCTGAACCTGTACTGGAAAGTCTCGACCAGTCTGATATTGTACTGAAAGAGTCTCGACCTGTCTCAACAAGTCTAAAGTATGTAATGAAATAGTCTTGATCATGGAAATCTCTTATATATGCTTTGAATCAGTAAATTAATTTTGTGTTTAAAAAAACAATTTTGAAATCAATAGAAAAAAGAAGGGAAACGGGGAATGTGTCAAAGAGACAACGACCCAAAGGGGAGCAACAACAAATCAACCCTTCATGCATTGATTGCAAAAATGTTAGTCAAATGCTTTTATTACTGTTATATGTAAAGTATCAAAAATTATAAATTCACAATATCAGCTGGCATAACAATATGAAGAACAGAAAAATATACTGTATACTGTATATATATATATATATATATATATAGAGTTTTATACTACAATTATCAGTGCAAACACATTTACAGGAAACATACTAATAAAGAAAGAAGAAAATGGAAAGAAAGAAAATTTAACTGTCATTTTACACTGTAAGATATTAAGTGGATATGATTTTACCTTGTTTAAAATTTTTGTTTTACTGCTTTTATTATCTTTTGTTTTAATTTGCAAGGGGTTTTTATTTTAGAAAAGGAATTTTTCTTATCAATGTAATTAAATTATAACACATCAGTTCCCCTTCAAATTTAATGTGCGGTAACTATGAAACATGTGCTTGCAAAAACTTGCTATTTAATATACTTGTAATATTCATAGATGTAAAAGTACACGTAATATACACTCAGATGTTAATATATGAAACACCCAATTTTTACCTGAGGCCATGTAACTCACCTGTGCTATGCATTTTTGTTAATTGAAGGTGCAACTAATGATGAAAATTAACTCAGTTTGCAATTTGCAATTATTTATTATAATAAACAATTCATAAAATATGTAGGAAATAAATGTTAAAATATTATCTATACAAATAATCAAATTTGTGCTTTTCATATTTTCTCTTAATAATAATTATATGCAGAGATTTGGGTTTGACTTAAACATGAGAATATATTTGTTGTTTACTATTGAGAAAAGAATTATTTATTTTTATTTCAGTAACAAAGGACAAGGTGATAAGGGGTTGATTTGGCCCAAGATTCCAGTGAATTTCTAAGTAACACCTCAAGATTTTCTTTCATGTTCGTTTCAAAGTTGAGATCCTGTTTACAGAAAAAATACAAAAGTTAAAACCAATGACGTCACAATATGCACAGTTCTGACGTCATGAAAAGGCTACTTTTGAGCATTTTCTTAGAAATATACCGAATTTGGTAGATTTTCGAACAGATTTCCTTACCAGAAACATCGAGCACATTCAAGAACCAATTAGATAATTTACCAACGTATTGGTACAAATGAATTGAACCGATCGTATAAATATTTTTGTGGTTCTTGCATGTGCTTCATATTTCCTATACAGAATAAGTAGTCAAAATTTGTCAAATTTGCCATTTTTCGACAAAATCTTCAATTTGTCCCTTCTTCTACACTCAAAAACTCAGTAATCATACATCAATATTTGAGAAATGTTACTGTTCACTGAAAAGCCATACCCATAGAACATTTCAATGAGAAAATTCTGTGAAGTCAACCATATTTATTTTTAAAGGCCAAACAAGGCCCTTATCGCCCCTACTCCTTTCTAGATGCATTAATTAAGGATTTCTGTTATTCAAAATATAGACCTTTGAACTTTTAATAAGAATCTTTTAAGGGAGTACGAGCCTGAGATTTCAGAAGCATTCTATATCCTCGGGTTTTATCCATTCAAACAGTGCTAAAATTTTTTGCACATGGACCACATGTTCTTGGTCATAAGTCACTTTAAAATACATAAAATAGGCTGTGTATTAAATTTAATTAACTTCCAATTATAATTTTATATATTTAAAGGCCTATAAACATATTATGCAAATTGAAGGAAAACTCTAGAGAGATCTGTTTCCCGCCAAAATTTTGACGTCTTATATCTAAAAAATTCCTACATGGATTTTCAAAATTTTTTGCTTCAGTTGTTCCATTAGTAATGCTCTTCAAAACAAAAGGTCAGAATTTTAATTCTAATTACAAAATTTCTGAGACTCGTACTCCCTTAACATGTTTGAAGGTTCAGTTTATTCAGCAAAATGAAATTAGAAAAAAACACTTTAAAGTTTATTATTTTTTTAAATGTCACTTGATTTAGAATGCTGAACACCTGTTATATTTTTTTTCTACTTTTTTAACACAGGCCAAGACTCTTTCAGTACTAATTCAGCCTGGTCGAGACAGGTACAAACATGTCGAGATTCTTTCAGTATTATATCAGACTGGTGGAGACTCTTTCAGTACTACATCAGCCTGGTCGAGATAGGTCGAGACTTTCCAGTACAGATTCAGACTGGTCGAGACAGGTCGAGACTCTTTCAGTACTATATCAGACAGGTCGAGAATTTTTCAGTACTGGTCCAAACTAGTCGAGACCGGTGGAGACTGATTCAGTAAATTTCAAAATGAATCAGAATTTGGTCGAGAGTACTTTGGTAATTTTCAGACAAGTTTAGATTGGTCAAGTACTTTTCAGTACAAAAAGTGCCCGTTTCAGACTTTTGGTGTTTTTGTAGTGCAATTTTCCCGTAAATTTATATTTCATTCAGCATACTAATTTTGCAAATACATAAAATATATTCTCGAAAATTGTTTTAACAGGTCATCGGTTACAAACAATATCGGAACAAAATCGATTCAAATTTTTTTCATACATTTAAATAAAAGATTCAGCCAGTGACCTTTCCACTTGAATACAATTTTGGCTAATTTTGACAAGTTTCATAGGTGTTTGGTAAAATTCATTGTAAAGGATATCCATAACCAAAATGAACTATGTGCTATTTGGAAGGACAAATGTTTATACACTCTCAACAAAAAATAAGTTTTGGTTCTCGGTGTCCTTCGTGTAGAACCATCCCCTCAAATACTGTAAAATAGCTAAAATGGAAACAAAAGGCTTTTAACGGCCATGTTCGACTGCTAATAAGACATAAAACATACAAGTGTGGCATATATAAATTTTATTTCTGAAGTACACGTACCGGAGACCACCTTACACGATTTCCGACAACACTTGAGCCTATTCTGAAAATGACCTAAGATAGGAACAAAATCCACGTCTTAATGGCCATAATTCTTGTCTATATATTTATGGTAAAATATAACCTAAAATATTTTGATTCCAAATAAAGTAACTATTATTCCTAAAATTATTTAAGAATAATTGCAACAAACTACATGTCACGCCCTTTTGACAATCGGACATGAAACGAATTCTATTGAATTTTGTTAACAGAGGCCGTTTGAACTAGAAATTCACACCTAAATTTCACTTGTAGAAATACTTTTAAGCACTGAATGTAGTACTACTACTGAAAACTCCCGCCCCCAATTAACCATATATTTCTTATTGAAACCAGTTAAAATACGAAGAAATCGGTATTCAAATAAAAAAAAAGATTTAATCTTAACATATTTGAAAGGATAACGAAGAGCCACGGATATCTACCTACCATTTGCACTATTTTAATTTTTGAAGTGAAAGCTGAAGTTGATCGATATAGCCATGCAACCTTGTACATGAATGATCATGTGTGGTGTTTAAGCGGTTTATAGATAACAAAAAATGGTGTGGGTACGATAACGTATATCATTTTGTAGCCTGCAACTTTTAGATCAATATCACTGGGTACATTCCGGTATAAACTGAGGATCTGTCAGTGGTTCAATTTAAAATAATACTAAAACCAATCAACTAAGTTAGGTACAGGGGCTCCTTTCAATGGATAAACTATATGCAAGCATCATTTCAAAAGGTAAGGCAACTGTAATCATTTATCAGCTGGGAGCGGGGGGGGGGGGTGCTTGGTCATTTTTAAAAAAAAATCGGGGTTGAGATTTAGACCCCTCTCTCAAGCGTCCAATTTTTTTTATTCCCGCAAATGGTGGTAACTAGTTTAGGCCGCCAATAAGTTTTCAACTGAATATTTTTAATTGCCAACTTATTTACAGGCTAGTTAGTTCTCTTAAACATTTAACTTTTGTGGTTACAGAAAATCAGTTTGAAAAAAAAAATCTTAGCATTTTGATTTAACACATTCGATGTTAATTTTGAGGAAAGCCATCTTAACAAGTCAAACATACCTATCAAAATATTCAACGTATAACTAATCAATAGTCCTAACATCAAGACAAGTAAAACTACATTTCTACACAAATGTACCTTAGGAGGCAACGAAATTACCATCCCGTATCCGTAGAGTTATAGTCGATAGTTTTGGAATTTGTTTGATTGTATGAAGGCTAAGGATACACTAAAATTCAAACTGCTATACATGTAACGATAATCAAATTAAAAAAATGATGGGAATCGTTTTGCATATTTTGAATTAGGATAGAAGAATTTTTTCATAAAAAACTACTACTATATCGTTGAAATTATGAACACTTCTATATTTTATTTTTATAATTTCAGGTATACAATTGGATATATTTCCTCATGGTTTTCTTATCAGCATTACTTGCCATTGTTCATACCATTCCAGAACTAAAAGCTGGAGACAAAGATTTCCAAACACATATGAATAAGACAGAAATATACAGACTTCTCAGAATTAATGACAAAAATCAAAAAGAAATTGATATGGGTACATTAGAGTTTCCACTGTGGATGACCATTTTAGATCTGACGTTAGCCTTGTTTTTCTCCGTAGAGTTATTTGTACGTATAGCAATGTGTCCTGATAAGAAGGAGTTTTTCAAGGATTGGTTAAATATTCTGGATGTTATATTATTTGTTGCAATTTGTATACGTTTCGTCATAGAGAAAAATCCAAGGTGGTTTTTAATTAGCTATGATATTGTTATCTTATATGGGATAACATATAGTGTTACAGTTTTTCGACTTTTTAGATTTTTCCGACTTGCCCGACAATTTAGCGGCTTATATGTTCTTTTGTTAGCACTTAGGTCCAGTTTAAAAGAATTTTTCTTGCTCATTTTTACTATTTTATTGTTCGCTTTGTTATTTGCTAGTTGTGTCTTCTATGCAGAATACAGACAACCAGACACTTTCCCTCACATGCTCACAGGACTATGGTGGGCTATCATCACCTTGACAACTGTCGGTTATGGTGATCACGTGCCAAAATCAGCAGGAGGCCAAGTGATTGGTTCGTTATGTGCAATTTGTGGAATAATTGTTTTAGCTATGCCAGTCGCGATGATAGTTGCTAATTTTAATGCTTATTATCAAAAGAACAAGGATCGTGAAAAATTCAACGAATTATATGCTTTTGAACAAAAACGAAAGCTTGTTACAGTAAATATGTGATTCAAGGAGAATTTATGATTTCTTCCAGTGAAATTGCTCTAGAAAATGTATGACTTAAGTTTTTTTTAAACTAGATTAACACCACACCTTATATATAATGACACAATGCACAAATACTTACACTTGTGTTGTAAATGTTTTTCAAGAATTGTTCTTAAACAACTAAATAACTGGGTACTTCTTCCATAATGAATGCATTTTAATTGGTTTTACATGACTTTTTATAAATTTTGATACATAGAATGGAAAACGATATATGATTATTTGATTTTAGTGTGCTAGTATAGATGTTATTTTATTTGGTTTTCAATGTCTTTAAGGGAGTATGAGTATCAAATATTTTATATGTTTCCTAAAGGAAACAAACAATTAAAGTATGGTTGCTAGGTAAAATCCAAAAAATAAGAAGTCCTGGAGACTTTCAGGATATTTACCAAATTGGAACCCCCTTACAGATTCCTAAGTTTTTAGAACTTCGTTTTTTACCAAACACTTGTTAGAATGTAAGTTTATATGCCAATACACTGTATTTAAAAAATGTGTGTCTTTGACATTGTCAGAAAATTTACCAAAGTTGGAATCGGAATCAAAATTCCGAAAGCTCGTTGCAAATCTGCAGACTATATGCAACAAAATTTATTCCATAAATCCAAAAATGTAGGAGGAGTTTGCTTCACATGCCAAACGTGTCAAAATCCACATCTTGGGACCTTTGTCAAAATTGACATCTGGATCTCTCGTTTGTACCAAGATAAAGATGAAATAATCCGAAAGCTTATTGAGCGTCTACAGACTATATGCAACAAGTCTACAACAAAATTAAATCCAAACTGTACGCGGAGTTCGAGTCACATTCAACATGTGTCAAAATCGACATCTTTAGGCCTCTTGTTTGCATTTACACCAATATCGAAAATCAGAACGATTATTGCGCATTTGCAGCATATGTACAACAATTCTATAACAAAATTAAAACCTATAATTCCAACAATGTAGTAGTAGTTCGTGTCACAGATATCCCCGAAATTTCTTCAGAAAGTGAAGGGATAATAAATCCAATGGATATCGAATGCTTCCAAAACATGAAGCTCTTACTCCCTTAACCTCAAGCACATCTGATAATTCTTGTTGAATTGATAAACTTTGTTATTGTATATTTTCATGAAATGTTTTACAACTGAATCAACCCTATAGCCTTGGGTGATGATGTCAATTGACAATTTCGGTTTAACATCTATTCAGTCCGTATTTTCTTTGAGATCAGACATGAAACAATGCAAACACCGATTATTAAATAATATTTAAGTTACATTTTCCTGCTGATACGAATTTGCTCCAATGAAGTCACAGATAAAGGCATTGTCAAATATTGATTGTTACATTTTAACGATATATTCAATACTATATTTGATTTTCAAAATTGACAAAAGTAAGGCCCTTCATCCCACAGATTTTTTTGTTTCACATTCAAACTTCTCCGATTTTATCGATTTAAATGCATCACAGAAATTTTCGCCTTGTGACCCCTACTTTCAAAATTTGATAATTATTCACCTCTGATTAACTTTTAAGGCAGTTCCCACCTATGAACATTTCATAAGTGTTCTTAATTTACAGTACTTAATGAAAGATGAACGATGGGTTCATGCGCTTAATTTTTGAGATACAAGCAATAAAAAATTGGCGGGAAATGTCTATTTTCTAGGTTACTTCATAGCCTCTGAATATGTCTTGGAAATCGAGTGAAGGAAGTTGCATGCTTTTAGAATACGACATTAAAAGTGGATGTTCATGGACATAATATTTTACATGTTTTGATATACTGAACAAGACACAGGAGTCCACACATCTGACCAAATATCAGAAATCACGGTTGGCACATCCTTAAGCATTATTATAGAATTCTTAAAATTTCTTGAAGTGAAAAAGAGCATTTATTTCGATGCATCCTGAAGTTTCCTAACAAATTTTTGAATGATTTATACCAAAAATAAGCACGACGATCTATCCAAATTACATGCTCAAAATTTTTACTTCTAATTTTTATATTCAAAATTCAGTTTAAAAATATTAAAAAATCTTAACACTAGGGCTGTACAACATTACCAAAAGACAAACCACCGAATTTGCCACTTGAATGCAATTTCGGGAAATTTTGATAATTATAGTGAGTTTTTGTTACAAATCGTTATGAAGTAACCAAACTAACAGCAATTTAATACATGTACTATTGGTTTGGGGTTTCTTTTTTAAAATCATACGAGTACAATGTGGTACCATCTTCCCTAACACTGAAAATTTTTCAAAACTATCAAAAACGTGAAACGTATACTATTTACTACACGTACCAGAGACTACCTTATTAGATTTTCTACAACATTTGGGCATATTTTGAAAATGTCCCAATATGGGAACAAATCTCCACATTTCTTTTGAGCTAATAGAGATACAGTAGATCCGATTCACTAAATACCCTAGAAAAACATGCCTTCATCATCATTAAAAAACATCTTCATACCAAAAATTCTCATTTTCACCAAAAATAATAGTCAAAAGAAACAAAAACATTCAAATATACTCTAGTCAAAACGGAAGTCCATGTGATGCATTATTTTTCAATTTCTTTGTTTTTTTTCAAAAATCATTTCCTCGATTAAGTAAATCAGATATATCAAAAACCGTTTCTATTTGCGGATTGCTAGCTGATATCAACAAATGAACAGACTTCATTTATGCAAATTTTTTATCGACACTGTTTTTCGATTAGTTGGGATAAATCTAAGTTAGTCAATTGACCATAACCCAATACCATCACAACGAATTTCGTCTAAATCATTCCAGCTTTAAACAGTATGATCAGCAAAACAAATTAATATATTTTTTCATATTTATTATGCAAAAAGATTTCGGCATATTAAACTGCGGCAAATTCCTTTGTACGCACTCTAATCCTTTAGATATAAATACGGTAATCAATAATCTCTGGTTGTGAAGTCTATATTTATTATGACAAACCGGAATCTAAGATAATAAAACCCAATTCCAATATGACTACATCAGTAGTTTATCTACAATTAAATACACCAGTGGGAAGCACGGCTTTCAGACCAATACTAAGCAGAATAACCATTTATTTCCGATGAGGAATTTTTACCTTTGCAATAAGCAGAGAATACAACATTATTCCCAAAACAGTTATTAACATGTCTATTTCACCTGATAGGTTGTATTTGTTGATTGTTAAATATTAATTTTATTCACGTTGTTTTATATATATATAGCTGCACGATCAATAAGTTGTGAAACGTTATATTTTTATTTTCATAAAAAAATCAATGCACACTTGTGTTGACATTATTCGACACGATTTTTTACTTGTTATTACTTGATAATACAAATATTGTATAAGTATTGCATTTCTGTTACTTTATCTTTAAATGACGACAAAATGTAGCGTGTGGACGTGAGGGCGCATTGAAACAACGCACATCACTGACAGTTTGTGACATCATAGTACCCAAGTCATTATGCTGAATGCTGCATTTAAGGAAATCCCTGATTTCTGATGACAACACAAGCGATGAGTGTGAAACAATTGAATGTTGCCATTGACAACAGAATTCTTGAGCATTTTAATTGAATTTGAGTTCTGTGTATTTTGTTCCACAGTTGAAATCTTATCGATCAAAGTAACTTAAATGGGCACACAAATGTTTTGAAATTATTTTGAGGGATGCGTTTTCTTAGTTGTATACAGAGCCAATTCTTCCTGGTTCCTTGTTCTGGAAGAGATTTTACCATTAGACCATTTCTCTGTTATTTGAGCCATATTGGAGAGGGAACGAATTATCAGAAAAGAAGTATAGTAGATGATCACAGAACTATTGCTCTGCAACACACACATACTTTCTCGTATTTTTTTTATACTATTTTTGTTTTCTTTCATGACAATCTGCCCACTATAAAAATGACTGCAATAAATGGTCTTTTTTATGTGCGTTACTCATTCTTATCCATTCATTTGGTCTCAGTAAAGGTTCTTTGAATTGCAGTCATGTATATGATGCTAATCACAACATTTAAGGTTTAAGGTTTCTTAATGAATATAAAATGATAATCATTTTCCGAAATTTTGACTAAAATACAGATATTTGAAGCAGAAAACTAAATTCTAAATTTTAATTGATTGATTGATTGATTAGTTATTTACTTCCTCTGAGCAATATTTCACTGAGCTGAGCTTTATCAGGACGAGATCATATTAATCAATTAAAACTAATATAAAATTAAGGCAGAAGAGACCGCCGGGAAACGAGTTTTGATTGTCACTGGAAAAAGAAAGAATTGGGCAATGGGCAGACATTTAGCGTTATATACGAGTGCAGTAAGTATGTTCTTGTGGCGAGAAATATATAAGGAGTTTTTATAATCTGCAGGACGTGCTGTTTCTCCGCAGTTTAGTTTGCCTGCAATGCTTTGCGACCAGGCTTTCCTTATTGTGACCTGACTACCCTGCAGGTACAGGGCATTCCTCTTCATTGAATGGGGACATTGTTGGTTAACTATGAGTCTGGTATTAGAAGATAAATTATAATTAGATATTCTTGTCTATATCAGAACACACTAATATGGGGGACATATTACAGGTTATAAAATATGCATTTGCTCTGACAACTTGCCTTTAGGTATAAGAACTTTGCTTGTCGTCATGAATTCATTTTAATGACACCAAAAAATGAAGGGGTAGACCTAAACAGGTTTGCAGTTTTTACAACTGGAACATATATTTTGGTGCTTCATTGAAGTCCCAGATCAGGACCATGAGGGGTGATTATTATTCTAGTGGTTTACACCTGTTTTGTCTTTTTGCCTCACTCAGTGACTTTGGCTCCTTACATTTATGTTATAACCCCATTCACAAAAATCATCGTGCAACATTTACAACAAACAGCATGCTTTACTTCATCTGTTTCCCAAGTGAAAGATCAAGTCAGACATCGAAATCGATTACATTGTGTAGTGCCTTAGTATTTATAGTGAATCAGAGGAGTAGCACTCTTGAAAAAATCAATTAACAAAGCGGTGTTTTAGACTTCATGGACTTCCCTTTTCTTTTCTTAGACCGCTACTCTAGGTGAATCCTGGAAAACTGAGCACACGTGCTCGTCCGTGAGAACTATGGATTTAAAGTTTCGGATAAAATAATTTTGATAGCCTCTTTATGAAGGTGGAATGTCAAGACTATACGGAAAAGGTTGCCGGTATTTCTCACCCTCATCTGCAGGTCTCGTTCAACTTTGAAACCTCCAGGTACATAAAATTGTACCCAAAAGTTTTATTTTTACCGAAAATATATTATGATTAAAAAAGAACGCTATAATCCAAACACTTCATATTTTGGCGGGAAACGTTTTGAGAATAACAATTTCCGGTGTCACATGACAAGACGTAAAGGCAGTAGTGTCCCTTAAAATATAAGATACAGATCAGTATTTAAAATAGGACTATCAATATACACACAAAACATTTGTTTTGTTTAGAGAAAGCAGTGAAAGAAATGAAACAATTTCTTCTTTACCTGTTTTGACTTTACCTTGGATTAACCCATGGACAGTGTGACTGACGGGTGCTGTATACAGAGCAAGAAATGCTTACCCTTCCGAACCATCTGATGTTGCTCTCGGTTTTATGGGAGTTCACACTGTCCGTGCTTTAGTTTTTTTTCTGTTGTCTTGTAAAATTTTAGCTTTGTCTTTGTCAGTGACGTTTGTGGTACCAATTTTTCCTTGTCCATGTTTGAATACTAAAGTTTTTAAAAATTTCACATTGGTACTGTTTAAGGGTTAGAGAAGTCACACGTACCATGGTTCTCAATTGGTTTGGTCTCAGAGTTAGAAAACGACAAGAACCATTAGTAACCCAACAGATCTTTCAAATCATATGCCTCACTGACAGTGTGACGGGTGCTGTATACAAAGCAGGACATGCTTACCTTTCTGGAGCAAATGATGTTACTGCTTTTGAGACACTGTTAGTACTTTTGTTTTTTTGTTGTGCTGTATATGTACTGTTCGTGTGTTTTGTGGGTATGTAGTGTTTTTGGTCTTCCGTCTTCTTGTGTTCTTGCTTTTGCTTTGTCTCTGGATTTTGATTTATGTAATCCTGTGGTTTGATCCTTCGGTATTCTACTGCCTTTGTTTTCTTCCACTTAAATGCTGACAGCTCTTAACTCCTGTAGTTTCAGTTGAGAACCAATCTTTATAGTTACTTTGTATTTTGTAATAGTTAAAGTATGTTTAAGAGTGATCAATTGAATTAAAGTGCCTCGTAAGAAAAGGGTGGTCAGGATGCATGAGCGCGTAGCGCGAAGGCATTTTAACAAACCCTTTTCTTACGAAGCACTTTAATTCAAATAATTACTCGGAAACATACTTTAACTATCTTAAAGACCTCGAATATGAAAAATACCACCAGATATGAAAAATACAAAAAAGTATATATCTAAACATAAAGGATGACATCCCGCCATTGAAATAGAATCTTCTACTCATTTTTATTTCAATCATTTTATTTAGGCTACATATATCGCTTTTTAAGTAGTTTTTATGATCTTCTATGATCTTCATACGTAAAAGTTTCCTTTTATATTGATCGTGTTTCAGATATTTGTTTACTTTGATTGTATAAATACCGATTAGATTGCAATTTAAAAATTACCTGAGTTATCGAACTGTTGTCACTTTAAATATATTTTCTTACAATGATTCATTAACTTGCGATGGTAGATGCGATATTATGAAAGTCGTTTGATCACCTTGATATTACAGAAAGGTAGCGCAAGTTCGATCCTTGGACCGGGAAATTTTTTCCACATGAAACTTAAACTTCATCTTATATTTAGGTGAAACATGATAGAAGATCAAAGTCCAGCATATGACATATGGATGAATATGCATAAAAATTAATGAGGTAGAAGTACATAATTCGAGCTAAATAATTCCGGGTAAGTAAATAATTTGAAGAAAAGTATCAGTTAAAGTGCTTCGAATCGAGAGAATCCCAGGAAAGACAAAAGAGAGATGGAATAGTACAGGGCATTTACAAGATTTAAAGTGTCTTGAATAACAAAAAAGCTCATAACAGGTTTTTAAGTAAAATTTAATTCTTTGACAGACATTTAATCATTACAGGAACACTGGGCACCAAAATACTTAAGCAGCAAGGTGAAAAAGAATTTTAAAGATTAA
Source organism: Modiolus philippinarum (assembly GCA_002080025.1). Classification (NCBI taxonomy): domain Eukaryota; kingdom Metazoa; phylum Mollusca; class Bivalvia; order Mytilida; family Modiolidae; genus Modiolus; species Modiolus philippinarum. Next base: position 59,312 of record MJUU01053350.1, read on the forward strand.
ACATCCTTTTGCCGTCGGATTGGCGCTTGATGGTTGTAAACAACTGACAAAATAGAGGTAAAATCTCAATTTTAATAAATTTACAGTATTAACGACAGTGTGATCAAGAGCCGCGAGGATAAGCATGACGTGCTGAAAAATTGTTGTACGTCACCAAGCAGCCTGTAGTTTTTAGGTAGTTACCACCGTTGATTTCTTACTTTTTTCAGAAATGCGGAATCTTCTGTATCATAACATGAAAAATATTTTCCCCCTGAACACCAATTTTTAATGATACATTCTAAAAGTATGTAACTGAAATGAATTTCTTACAAAATTGAAGAAATTGTCTTTACTCCTTCACTATGTTTTCATTTCAAGACGTATAAATTTCGAAACAAAGCCTGTGAAAGACCTAGAAAATGGACGTTTCCGGCGAAATTTGTAATTGCTTGTATCTAAAAAATTATGTGCCTGCACCTATTACTAGTATTTTCCCTTGATTATTTTAAACTTTCATTAAGTCCTACTAATTCAGAACACTTTTATGAAATTAGAATTACTTTTTATTTACTTTCATTTAAAGGTGGCAGCTACCTAAATAGCACTGGTTTCTAAATGACAAAATTGCCACTTCTGCAACAGGCACTGAACGGTATTTAGCGAGGAGGCTGTGAAAGACTCCTTATACTGAAAATGTAATATGAATGTAATGGAAATAGTACTAAAAAAGTGATTTACGAGTGAAAGTAAATTCACAGCAACCTCGGTATTTAGTTATTTCTTCCTTCTAAAATTTCTAGTTCATTCAGGAAAAAATTGATGCAAATATGATCTTATAGTAGGAACGTTTATGACAAGCCATTAACCCTATAACGATCGGTTCTCCCTTACATTTCATCTTCGTTAAAGCGTAACGTAAGGCAGGTTAAAAATTGGACTTTAAATTTTGAACTTAGCGTTTTGCAGTATTGTAGCTATACTATATATCTATCATATAAATTCATAATTCACAGCTTTCTTAATCTCTCATCGTTTATTTGGATATTTACTGTATGACTATTTGATTAATTCCTCTCTTTTACTTCAGATGTTTGGTTTGTATGGCTTGAATATTCAGTTGCAAAAATTAAGCTTCCGTGATTTCTGAAATTTCACATTTCGATCAAGTACATACAATGATGCATTTAAACAAAACATACATATATGATTATAAGGAAATTTCTATGCAGCAATTACTTAATTCATGTTGATTACATTAAACAAAAACCAAGGAAGTGGGTGCAGTCCAAGGATGGTAGATGGGCAACTATGCGGGATGGTCAGGAAAAGCCACCTTCAATGCAATGTAGTATAAAGATCATACGATCATTTAAAAACGTTCGTCAAAAAATATCAGTCCTTTGTGGAAAATTTGAACTCTGAATCAGGACTCTCTTTTTTACTTAAAACTGGGATGATAATTTCTTTTAATTGTCTACGACCTTTCAATAGCAATTACTGTTGAGTTGCTACCGAAAACTACCACAATGGAAGGAGATGTTCGGAACGCTATAAAACCAGTTTAACACTGCATTTCTTTTGAAATGTCTCCACCAAGTTAAAACCATTGCGGTCGACAATTTTTCCGGTGATTTCCACATACTAAGTCTTTTAGTCTCAAAGACTTTGGCTCTTTCAAATTTTGCTATTACCCCCATTCACAAAAATCTTCTGGTACCGTTTAACAGCATGTTCTGCGTTTTCACATGTTACACGAGAAACTATTTTTAATCTGAAGGCGTTAGCCGATACTTCTACTTCATCTGTTTCCCAAGTAAAAGTCAAGCATAAAGATCAATTACATTATCTAGTGTCCTGGTATTTAGAGGGAGTAAGAGAAGTAGCACTCTTGAAACAGCTAGCAACAATGTGCTGTTTCTGTCTTCTCCTTTTTCTGAAGGCCCAAATTCTAGGTGAATCCTGGGGACATGTGCTCGGCCGTGAGAACTTAAGATTTAAAGTTGCGGATAAAATGTTTTTTTATAGCTTTTTTTTTATAAAGGTGGTATGTCAAGACCATAGGGACAAGGTTGTCGGTATTTCTCACCCTCTTCTGCAAGTCTCGTTCAACTTGAAATTTCCAAGAAAATAAATTGTACCCACAAATTTTATTTAACCGAAAAATAAAGCGATTCAAAAAAATGAGATGAACGCAATACACGTCATATTTTGGCGGGAAACTTTTTTGGAATAACAATTTTCAGTGTCACAAGACAATACTTACAGCCCCTGTAGTGTCCCTTTTACCATTGATCACTATAAGATCCTGTTGGTAATTTGTTCTCTATCAGTTTTACACATATTTCGGTTTATGAATTTCCAAATTTTTGATTTTATCTGCTCTGAAGAGACATAATTTGTCGAAATCCGCATACTCAGAAACTAAATTAACAGTAACTTCGGTATTTTCTGATTTAAAATATCAAATACAGATCATAATTTAAAACAGTACTATCAATATACACACCATGAACTTGTTTTGTTTTTGTAAAGACCATGAACCATAAAGAGAAAGCAGTGAAAAAAGTGACACAATTTCTTCCATTTGAATGCTGACAGCTTGGACTCTTGAAGTTTCAGCTGAGAAGATGTTGAAACATATAAGTAACAAATCTTTATAGTTACATTACATTTTGTAAAAGTTACTTCCTAGACAGACATTTCATCATTAGATAGACATTGGGTACAACAGTACTGACCAGCAAGGTGAAAAAGAGACGATGCTACTTTGATTTTGCTACGGATTGGCGGTTAATGGTTGTAAACAAGGAACAAAATAGAGAAAAGATCTCAATTTGTAATATATTTACAGGATTTACGACAGTGTCATCAAGTACGGATAAGCATGGTGTGTTGAAAAATTGTAGTACGTCACCATGGAACCTGTAGTTTTAAGGTAGTCGCCACTGTTGATTTCTGACTTTTGCTCAGATATGCAGACGATTCTGTCTTTTTCTTTATCATAATATGAAAAATATTTTGCCCCTAGATACCCACTTTTTATGTTTTTATTTCAAAAAGATGTACCTAAAAGGAATTTCTAAACAATTGCAAGAAATTGTCATCATTCACTCTATTTTATAGACTTACAAATTTTTAAACAAAGCCTATGAAGCCTATTGCAAAATTTGTAATTGCTTGTATCTCAAAAATCAAGCCAATGAACTTATTAATTATTTTCTTTATTGTCAACCTTTCATTAAGTCCTAATAATTCAGAACACTTTTATGAAATTCTAATTACTTTCTAATTACTTTCATTCAAAGGTGGCAACTACCTTAATAGCAGTGATTTCTGAGACTGTAATTACTAAACCATGTTGACAAAACTGGCACTTCTGCAAGAGGCATTAAACATTTAGCGAAAAAGCTTCGAAAGTCTCTTTATAATGAAAACGTAAATGGAAATATAATGAAAATAGTGTTGAAAAAATGTATTTTACGACTGATCTTCTTCCCTCCCAAAATTCTAGTTCATTACGGTTTTTTGATGCAAATATATTATAGTAGGGACGTTTTTCGACTGAAAAGCCGTTGTCCCTAAAACGAAAACCTTAGATCGAATGACTTCACTATTTGCTGTTGTTATCCCTGAGAATTCACGGGTCTAGGCTTCAAACAAATGTAAATGAACCAGAAATAAATAACTTAATACCGAAGTTACTGTAAATTTAGTTCGTTCGGTTTTCTTCTGCCGTTGTTCCTGCAGATGATCATTTCGACAACTTCGTCTACAACCTGTATCAAATCTAGTTTGACGACTTTCTACAGTAAATGAAAGACAACTCAGTCTTGAACCATTTGAAAGTTTGTGTATTAGTGAAAGAATTTAGTTATGCAGAATACGAATAAAAAACATTCATATCTTGATAATTCGAAGACAGATTGAGCTTTTTATACTTTTAATTCGCTGCAAAACAAACTATATACATATAAGTATACATGAAAAGCAGCAACGTGCTCTTTCTCTTTTCCTCTACCGGATTGGACTCTTCTATCGAAATTTACACGACTCACCGGTGCACCTGATCCAATCCATAGTTTTTATTGGGTCGGTGTTGTTCATCTTGGCATGCGAGTGCGTCTTTATTTTTCTTTACTGTGCCGTACTCATGTTATGTCTTTGTTTTTCCAATGTTGCCATTGTCCTTGGATTATTTGTTTTAGACTGATGGATCGGTTCTCACTTACTTTTCATCTTCGTTAAAGCTTAACGTATGGCAGGTTGAAAATTGGACTTAAAATTTTGAACTTGGCGTTTTGCAGTATTGTAGCTATACTATATATTTATCATATAAATCCATAATTCACAACTTTCTTAATCCTTCATCGTTTATTTGGATATTAACTGTATGACTATTTGATTAATTCCTCTCTTTTACTTCAGATGTTTTGTTTGTATGGCTTGAATATTCAGTTGCAAAAATTAAGCTTCCGTAATTTCTAAAATTTCACATTTTGATCAAGTAATTACAATGATGCATTTTAATAAAACATACATATATGATTATAAGGAAATTTCTATGCAGCAATTACTTAATTCATGTTGTTTACATAAACAAAACCAAGGAAGAGGTTGCAGTCCCAGGATTGTAGATGGGCAACTATGTGATATGGTCAGGAAAAAACACTTTTCATGAAATGCAGTATAAATAGGAAAAAGAAGGGAAACGGGGAATGTGTCAAAGAGACAACGACCCAAAGCGGAGTAATAACAACTCAAAACCACCATAAGATCTTCAATGAACGGTTAGGAAACCCCACACCAAACGGCAGGTCGGAGTTGGCCCCTAAATAAAGAGTAATCAAGTTCAGCGAAATAAACATCATCCTAGACTCCCATAGACATAAAGTGAACTAATTAGAAAACGGACAAGACAAACAAAGGCTTAATAAATTTCCTGACTCAGGACAGGCGCAAACCTGCAAAGACCACTTCTACATTTCTTGATTCAAGAACAGAATAACTGGAGTCGTAAAGAAGGCTAATGAGACCCTACTCATTTTTCCCTTTCCAGTGGCAATTTAAACTCGTTGTCCGATTATCTCTTTTTAAAATTTTAAAATTCCTGTATTGATTAACTTGTTTTCGTCCTGTTGCTGACTTGGTGCAAACCTTCAACTAGCCAGTCGATTAATTGTGTTAACCCACTCTTATTTCCTTGTTTTTGCTGACCATTTTATTCCACTTTTCATGTTCTTTTTTAAAGACGTCTGAAAAGTACAGCAGTATTTTTCCAACCAAACATATTTGCCGATAATGTGTAAAAAAAAACAAAAAAAAAACTCAAAAGCTAATGATAACAAGAGCATTTGCATTGAATAATTTTCTCATTTGAGCCATACAACTTTTAATAGAAGATTTCACCTGTGTCTCAATAATGCCATGTTCCATTACTTTGCTTTACCATGTATTTGTAGAGACTTTGTCTCATTTTTAATCTCATATTCACCAACCCAGTAGCCAATACTTCGGTGCTGGCCCGAAAACCTATTTTATTTTGAAACTTGCAATATCTAAATATAAGAAAATTTTGTTTAAAACTAAGGAGTATCGCTCTCTTTCATAGCTCTGTTCTCAGCTGATTTTGGCTTTCCTATTAAGATTTTAATGGTATTTTTTTCTCTAGCAGATTTTACACATATTTCGGTATATGGATTTCCAATTTTTTTGTACAAAAGAGACATGAGTTGTCGAAATGCGGATATTCAGAAATCAAATTTACAGTAACTTCGATATTTTCTACGGAAGCCCATATCGGCCACTCAGAATGTTTTTCAAGATTTGTATGTTGAAATTGTAAGTTAAAAACTTGAAAATTTAAGATATTAAGTTGAAAATTCAAGAGGAAAATTGAAAATTCAAGAGAAAATTTGAAAATTCAAGCTAATAAGTTGAAAATTAAAGAAAAAAGGGTAAACATTGAAAAAAAAGTTGAAAATTCAAGATAAAAAAGCATGAAAATTCAAGATAAAAACTTGAAATATCAAGATAAAAACTTGAAATATCAAGATAATAGGTAGAAAATTCAAGATAAAAAAAACATGAAAATTCAAGATAAAAACCATTAATTTCAAGATAATAATTGAAAACATAAGATAATGAGTTAAAAATTCAAGGATAAAATGAAAAATTAAAGATACTAAGTTTAAAATTCTAGAAAAGAAGTTGAAAATCCAAGATTAAAATTATAGGTGGTCCCCTGCAAAAAGATGTTTTTTTTTTCATGTTTGCACTTAAACCAAGATGGCCCCCAGCGGGGAACATGTTTTTACTGTACCTATGGGTTCAAAGCTCCTCTCCTCTGAAACTGCTGCGCTAATTAGAACCAAACTTGGCCGAAATAGTATTTAGGTAGTCCCCTGCAAAAAATTTGTTTTTGAGGTCCACGCTATATCCAAGATGCCGGCCAGCAAAGAACAAAGTTTAACATTGGACCCTATGGCAATATTTTCAAAGATCTCTTCTGAAAGTACATACATGTAGCCAATTGAAACCAAACTTGATCACGATAGTAGTTATGTGGTCCCCTACAGTAGAGGTATTTTTCAGGTGGACGCTATATCAATATTAGCCACCAGCAGAGAACATAGTTTAACATTGGACCTTATTGGAAAAGACATTCAAAGATCTTCTCGTCTGGCACTACTGGGCGATTGAAACCAAACTTGGTCATTATAGTAATTGGAAGAGTCTTCTGTAAAAAGATGTTTTTCAGGTCGCACTTTATCCAAGATGGCTGCCAGCAAGAAACATAGTTTAACATTAAACGCTTTGGGGACATTTTAAATGATTTTCTCCTCTGAAATTACGTTGCTGATTGGAACGAAACCTGGCCACATTAGTCTTTTGGTAGTACCCTGCAAAAAAGATTTTTTTCATGTTTATGCTTTATTTAAGATAGTTCTCAATGGGAACCTATGGGAAGACATATTCAGAGATCTTCTCCTCTGAAACGACAAGGCAAATTGTTTGACATTAGACCTTTCATCATAGAATATCTATCTTAGCAAATTTCCAGGTGAGCGATACAGGCTCTTTTGAGCCTCTCGTTTTTGTCCGTAGTCCGTAGATATGCAATAAGCTTTTGGAAGCTCGATTCCCGTTCCAAATTTGGTAAATTTGCGGAGGGTGTCAAAGACTGGGTATTTTTACCTAGCAGCCATACAGTTTCAATAGGTTTCAATGAAATAAATCATTTCCAGTAATTATATAACAAACTATTTTTATTGCACTTTTGGACAATTTCCTTAAACTCTCAAAGACTGGATATTTTTGGAATTCTACCTAGCAACCATACAGTTTGAATACATGTAAGTGAAATAAATCTATCAACGTCAGGGTGTTAGTGTTTGAAAAGACTCACTTTATATTAGACTTCAATAATACAGAATTATCCAATATGTGGGCTGTCTAATTGTGGAGGGCTTGTATAGGCTTTGCCTGTTGCCCAATCCTTTTCTTTAATGAATGAAGTACAGTTATGTGGGTCGTGGGTTATGTGAGTGTACTCACTAAGGTTCTTTCATTGTATAAGTAATAGTTAAATTATTATTTTTTGCATATTAGTAAATTTTGTGTAGAAATAATGAAGGCTGTACAGTTATAGATAGTTTTTATCTTGAAATTTTCAAATTTTTTCATGAATTTGCAACTTATTATCTGAATTTTCAAGTTTTTATCTTGAATTGCCATCTTATTATCTTGAATTTTCAAGTTTTTCTCTTGAATTTTCAACATAGAAATCTTTGAAAAAAAATTCTGAGTGGCCAATATGAGCTTCCGTACTTTTCTTAGTTATTGCATCCGGTCAAAATCTTTTCATTAGACATTTTCACCATAAGCCGAAACCGAAACCGAAACCGAGACCGAAACCGAAACCAATTTAACTTGAAAAATATTCAACATTCAAAAGTGTTTCTGTCATATAAATCATACTTGCATAAGTCTTCGAACTATATAGATTATCCTTTTACACAGTTTTTATTCTTTTCGAGGAGTAAGAATAAACGTCTAAGTAATAGTGTAGCGCATAATGCAACATTTGTGAAATGTTACATAAGTTTTGATATTCTAATTGTCTTCGTGTGTATAGAGGGGCAATCATATCTGAAACTGTATACAGATGCTTTAACATACGGATTAATTGATCCAACAGATCCATATGCACGATAGTCTTTTAAGATATTTTTTATGCATTAGTAGGTTTATGGTAAGCCAAAATTGACAAAAATGCGTGATTAAGTAATATAAACAATTAATAATACACATTTTCACCGTAAGCCAAAACCGAAACCGAAACCAATTTAACTTGAATAATATTCAATATTTAAAGCGTTTCTGTGATATAAATCATACTTGCATAAGTCTTTGAACTATATAGATTATCCTTTTACAAAGTTTTTATTCTTTTGGAGGATTAAGAATAAACGTCTAAGGGTTAGTGCAGCTCATAATTAATTCAACATTTGTGAAATAGTACATAAGATTTGATGTTTTGATATTCAACATGTATTCGTGTGTATGGAGTGGCAATTTGGTGGCCGAATATATATCTGGATAAACATGCTATAGCATACGGATTAATTGATCCTTCAGGTTCATAGGAATAATAGTCTTTTCTAAGAGATTGTTATATACTAGTAGGTTTATGTCATGCCAAATTGGGGAAAAAACGTGATTTATTAATATAAACAATAAATGTTTAGAACAATTTATTTCAAGATATTATAATTCAATTTTAAATATTCATAATTCACTTATTAATATTTATAAATGGAAAAAGAACTATTATTATTATACTTTATTAACCAGCTAAATACAATATGATTGAAAATGTCTATTTATTATCAGGGAGAAATTTTCACAGCCGGTTATTACGAGATCCAAAGCAGGGCCATTACAGCCAGAAACGGGGCATTATTACAGGGCCATTGTTGATCACTTGACACAGAAGTTTATTATGAGATTTAAAAAAAACTGCTTTCAGTTCATACCATTATTTACTTTTATCAATTTTACCCGATGTAGTTTTATGTTCATGAAATAGACCATATTTCTTTTTGTACTTTAGCGGTAAACCCTAATGCAACTGTAAGGAAAATAATTTTTTTTTGTTTCAAATATTTGACCCTACTTGTGACATTTCATTTTAATCATCTCATTATAAGGGATCCGAAAATATACATCTTTTCTTCATTTTTTCAAAAAAGTTTTTTTTTGTTCATTGGGTAAATCTTAATAAAGCTGTATGGAGAAACTTTTTTGTTTAAGATATTTGACCCTACTTGCGACCTCTCATTTTACTCATCCCATCAC
>MJUU01053350.1:68690-79444 GCA_002080025.1 Modiolus philippinarum
ATAAGGGATCCGAAAATATACATCTTTTCTTGATTTTTCAAAAAAGTTTTTTTTTTGTCCATTGGGTAAATCTTAATAAAGCTGTATGGAGAAACTTTTTTGTTTAAGATATTTGACCCTACTTGCGACCTCTCATTTTACTCATCCCATCACAAGGGATTCGAAGATATACATAATTTAAAATAACAGGACCTTTATGGAAATACCCATTTATTAATACTATAGAATTGCAAATATCAATAAACGAATTATTAATATTAATGTCAATAAATGAATTATTAATTTTAATAATGAATTTTGATGTTACTAAATATTTATATCAATAAATGAATTGTTAATATTAATAAATGGATTATTAATATTAATAAATGAATTGTAAATATTTGTAAATGATTTGCATATAATAATACAAAAAGTATAAATATTGATAAATGAAGTATAAATATTTATAAATTCATTTTGAATATAAGGAATAACAAGAAATTATAAATATTAAAAAAAACATCGTAATATTTTAATTGATTTATCAATATTTATGAATGAATTACACACATTTATGAAAAAAAATTATCAATATCAATAAATTAATTGTAAATACTATTAATATTAGCAGAAGAATAATCTACATATATAATGAATTGTTAATATTTATAAATCAATCAATAATTAATTAATTATAAATATTAATAATTCATTTGCTAATATTTTTATTTAATCATGAATATTAACAATTGATTTACTAGTATTCTAATTCATTGCAAATTTTTGCTATTTATTTATCAATATTCATAATTCAATTTTAAACATTTATGAAGAGAACAATTATAAATATCAAGAATTGATTTGTTAATAGTTATCATTCTTGCTTATTTCTAAATATTTATATTCTTCTTTAAATATTTATAATCCATTAATTAACAATAATAAATCATTTATGCATTTTAATTATTTATAAAGAATTAAATAATATTAATAATTAATTTATTAATCTTTACAATTCAATTATGAATAAAAAAAAAATTTCAAATTATTAATATTGACAAATGAATTGTCAAAAGGTAACAATCAAATTCTAACTTTTAAAAATTAATTGTAAATATTGACAATTTATCATAAATAATTGAAGTTATTAATAAATCAAGTATTTTTGTCCACTTTTGCTTGATTTATAAATATAAACAATTCATTATACATGTTTATAATTCATCTTTTAATATAAATGATATTAAAAATTGGTAAATTATTATTATAATTAATATTTGTAATTCATTTATTATGTGTATTTCATTTATAAATACTAATAAATCAATTATAAATATTTACGATGTTTTTTATATTTATAATTTCTGCTTGTTTCTTATATTCAAAATTCATATATAAAGATCTAAACTTCATTTATCGATATTATTCTTCAACCGACTTTATTGAAATTTGCAATACCTAAATTTTATAAACTCTTGTTTAAAACTAAGGAGTATCTCCCTCATGCAAAACTCTGTCCTTAGCTGAGTTTTGGCTTTCTATCTAGATCCTTTTGGTTAGTTGTTCTCTAACAGATTTTACAAGATTTTCGATTAATGGACTTCCAAATGTTTTGGTTTGATCTCCACTAATGAGACATAAGTTGTCGAAATGCGCATATCCAGAAAATAAATTAACAATAATTTCGGTATTTTGTTATTTGTTAATATAAGGGAATCACAAATATTTCTAATTCATTATTAATGTCAATAATTCATTTATTGATATTTACAATTAAATATAATAATAATGATTGTTTTCAATTTATAAATAATAATCAATGAATTATGAATATTGACAATTAAATTATAAACAATTGGATTATAAATATTTGTAAATAATTTTTATATTAATAAATCACGTATTTTGTCCAATTTGGCTTGCCATCAACCTACGAGTGTTTAAAAATCCCCTACAAAAGACTTTTGTTCCTATGAACCTGTAGGATCAATGAATCCGTATGTTATAGCATCTTTATCCTGATTTCACATGTATATCCGGCCACACAATTGCCACTCCATACACACGAAGACAATTTGAATATCAAAACATCCAAACTGACGTAACATTCACAAATTTTGAATTTTGCGCTTAGACGCATATTCTTACTCCTCGAAAAGAATAGAACCTTTGTAAAAGGATACTCTATATAGTTAATAGACTAATGCAAGTATGATTTATATCACAGATACACTTTTGAAAGTTGAATATTATTCAAGTTAAATTGGTTTCGGTTTCGGTTTCGGCTTATGGTGAAAATGTCTATTGTTACTACTCTATCTACAATGGGGTGCAGACACAACTTCTCGTTCCAGCTAACTTTGAGAGCGTTCATGAGAACAGCTCAAAGTTAATTTGAAGTTAACTTGGAGCAGACTTAGAACAGTCCTAGAATCCTGTCTGCTCTGGTTCTAGAATCATGTCTGTTCTAGCCATGATCGTTCTACCCATGCAAGTATGCTCTGGCCATAACCGTTCTACCTAAGTCTGTTCTGGCTATGACTGTTCTACCTAAGTCTGCTCTATCCATGATCGTTCTACCTAAGTCTGCTCTTGTCATGACCGTTCTTGTCAAGTTTGCTCTGGCCACGGCCGTTTTGGTCCTAGAATTATTAAACTGAATATTAGATAAGAGGTGTCGGTATTTCTTGTTTCTCGAATGTTTATGTTTTTTGTTGAATCAATTGAACTTCAAATAAATATTTCGTATTCGTGCCTGAAACCGTTAAAAACATTAATAGCAAATGAGCCATTACAGTATATTTCTCTGATAACAATTTTATTTCAGGATGTTTTCAATCATTATTTGTTTCAGTTTACTTATTCTTGTATTTTTTTTAATGTCTTATAATTTAATTCACATTTTTTTTTATTTTATGACTTTAATTTACGGAAAACTATTTCGAAATCGGGTACAGCGTCTCAGGAAGGGAAATAACTCTTACTTTTAAAAAAATTTACTTGGATGAAAAAAGGTAAATAATACCCGAAAAAGACCACTTACCAAAATGCAATTTATATCTCAATTATTCGTTATTCATTTCAATATTTTTTATTTCCGTGATTACAACTTCCTAGTTATAAAAACTGGAAAGTATTTTACCATTGTGGTTGTGTTTAGATAGTTTTATTACGATATTTTCATACAGTATTGAGATATTAGCGATTTATGTTTGTGAAGTGGAAGTTTTATCGAAGTCTCGATGACGGCGAGATTTCACAGGAATGTTGGTCAAGTTTCCAATCTCTGTAGTTATATGTCTCTGACCAGAGACATAAAATTATACGTCTCTGAATACACGTAAAATACTGGACACGTTAAGTGAGTGACAAGTGCAGGTATGATAACGGTCATAGCTAGAAACAGGTCAACAAAGAGAATTCATGGCTAGAATAGGTCAAAGCTGTAATTGGTAGAACAGATTAAAGCGGTCGGGCTCTAATCAGAACGGTCAGGATTCTAGCTATGACCATGACTGCTTAGAACGGTTAGGAATCTAGAGCAGACTTAGAGCAGTTCTAGAGCAGACCTGATACGTGTTCTAAGTTAAGTAAGAGAGAACCGAATCGTCAATCAAAAGTACGAACAATCCATGGACAATGGCAACATCGGACACACTAAGAAACAAGGACACCACTTAAGTACGGGACAAAAAAGAAAAATGAAGACACACATACAGATGAACAACACGGACCCAATAAAATCCATGTGTGAGATCAGGTGTACCGGTAGAGTGAGCATCTCCTGCTTCTTATAAGACACCCGCCGTGTTGAACATGTTAAATCCGGTAGTAAAGTCAAATCCGATAGAGGAAAATCAAAACTTTAGTTGCAGAGGGAAAGATCTGTTTTCATCTGGGAAACAGATATCCCATAGCGATACACAAGATCGTGATGTCGACCGTAAAACTTCTGTAGTAATGACTTTAAGTTTTTGGTAACGTACCCTTGCTTAAGTAGTCTATTTGTAAGCAACTGAGCTCTATCAAGGAAGTCACTGTAACGACCACAAGCCCTTGAGTAGCGAATGGGTTGTGAGATGTAAACTCCATATGCTGGTGCTTTTGGAATGTTGCTACAAAGTAAAGGGAAGTTGACTATTGGAAAAGTGAAGTCATCGCGTTTGTCATTCAGGCTAGTTTGCAATGTACCTCTGTTGTCAATTTCAAGATGAAGGTCAAGGAACGAAGCCGATGTGGAAGTATCTGTAGTATCCTTAATTTCAAGCTCTTTTGGATATATAAGATGAAGAAAATCACCAAAGCGAGGGTTGTTTAGTGATAAAATATCATCTATATAACGGAAGCTGAAATTAAAGGACTGGGCCAGTTTTTTGTCTTTATTTTGAAGAAGCCCTTCAATGAATTCAGCCTCATAAGAGTGGAGAAACAGATCGGCTAAAAGAGGTGCACAGTTTGTGCCTATTGGAATTCCAATGGTCTGTTGAAAAACAAGTCCTCAAAACTGGAAAAATATATTGTCGATCAAAAACTCTTAACATTTTTATCACTTCTTCCTCTGTGTATTTTTTCTGTGATTCTGAGTCATATTTCACAAAGTATGCTTGTTCTCTGCCTATGACAATGTACTTATATCTTCGTTCGCCGTGCTTACGGGAGAAACATCTATGAATTATATCTTTCTGCCGAGATTCAGTTGTTCATGAGGAATGGTAGTATAAAGTGTGGAGAAGTCAAATGTTTAAATGCTGTTGCAATGCAATAATGATCTAGATTTCAGGATGTCGAGCAGATCTTTAGAGTTTTTCAATATCCACATTTCAATTACACCACTTCTTTAAAAGCTAGTATCACAGTATTTCTGAAGGCCCTCTTTTACGGCTGTCAAGATGGAGGTTAAAAGCTTAGAAAGAGGTTTTGTGGAACACTTTGCAGATCCAGCGATGTATCGTTGTTTGTATGGGCATTTGTGTAACTTTGGTAACCAGTACAAGGAAGGAAGATCGGTGTCTTCATCTTTGGTCGAAATTCCAAAGGAAAGCAAAACAGATTTATGGTTATGTAATATCTCCTCCTTAGACAGAGTAGTAGGTGTGTATGTTGGATTGCCCTGAGAGTTACCAATGCCTAGTTCTTTCTCTAAACATTCGATGTAATGATTATTACATATAAAAATGATGTTATTAGGGGCCTTATCTGCCGGAACAACGACATATTTGTCATGAATGGAGGACAAGTATCTGGCAACATCGGCAGTTTGGAAAATGGATGATGCTTTAGTTCTCATTGACCATCGTAGCTGACTAATTCTTTTAAGAATCATGGACCTCACAGCCTTAATCCACTCCGAAAGAGAATCAAGGTCTTCATCTTGTTCACGTTTAATCCATTTTCTGGCGGAGTCCTCTACAGCATCCATAAGGAGTTTAAAATTTTGCTCCCAGTTAATGGATCGTGGTTCACGGAATTCGGGTCCCTTTGCAAGGATATCACGGAGAGACGGGTTTTCAATGATGTTTAAGTCTCCCATTATGACGTGACCACAGGAACTGTATCTGTAAGGTGAATTTAAACATGAACAATCGGGTGGTTTAGACTTGAGGTCGTCGGTGGTAAGGCTCTGCAATACATGTTTATGGTTGAAAATTTTAGATGCTATCGGTGAAGTATAGGTATACGAGATGATTGAAATTGATGTGTCCTTAAAAAGATGGAGGTATTTTGGTTTTTACATTTTTGTGATGCTGTATATTGGCAAGGTTGATGGCATCCAAACCCTTATTAGCAAACTTTATTGGTAGAAATTAACTTAGAGGAGCTTTCATGACTGCAACAAGTTACCTTAATGAGAAGTTATGTCTGCACCCCACTGTATCTAGACGTCGTTATTATTAGAAAAATCCTTACAATTTTTTCTATAAAAAGCGATTTTGACATCTATGAAGTCCTAGTTCATTACTGCACACGTTTTCTTTGTTTGACAGGTTGGCTATGTTGCTTTTGTGCTATTCAATAAATTGTGTTCATATATTTTTTCGATATGGTATGAATAGATTATGGGGTCTTTGCGTATCTTCATTTCCCGTAAAATATGACGCCTGATATTCACTACTTAATTATTCAGTAGTTTTGTTTTAGTTAAAAAATGTATATATTGTTATCATGTTGGTTTTTTCGCATTCATTTGATTTCTAACATTTTTAATAATATTGTCTGTCAGCTTCGTCATATGAAACGCAGAATTCGCGATAAAATAACATTGCCTCTCAAAACTATGGGAAACGAATACCATTTAATGGTAAGATCTTCAGTAAAATAGATACCAAACCATTGACACGTGGCATTGTCATACTGCCAATAATATTCAGAGGATTATGACTTTCCAATTTTTGATTTGTAGAGTAAGAGAGATCAGAACTGTCAGTCTAAAAAGAAGAATAAATAATAATGGCAAACACGTTAGTACAAAGATACAAAGACAACACAAAAAAAGAAATTCACATACACAGACCAATATGAAGACCAGGTACACCGGTAGGGTAAGTAATCACTGCTGCTTATAAGACACTCGTCGTTCTTAACATGTAAAATCCGGCAGTAAAATCAATTTCGGAAGAAGAACAGCAATTAAGCTTTTAAGGGGAAGGACTATTTTCATCTGGGAAACAGATATCGTAAAGCAGTCCCCCACAAGATCTTGATAAGTTATAGGTAACATGCCTTGGTCAAAGTAGCCTATTTGGGAGCAACCGGGCTTTATCAAGGAAGTCAATGTATCAGGCACCGGCCTTTGAGTAGCGAATGAGTTGGGAGATAAAAACTCCAAATGCAAGAAATTTGCTATGAAGAAAGAATGAAGTCATTGTGTTTGTCATACAGCTTAGCTAGTAGCCTACCTCTGGTGTTAATGTCAAGATAAAGGTCAAGTATCATCTGTTTATTCAAAGTACGGCTTCTACGTTTACCCTTGAGTATTTACTGAATGTGAATTACAGGCCATATCGTCATATTAGTATAAGAAATTCAAGATCAACTTTAACTATCAAATTTTATACGCCCTATTTATACAATCCGGACAATTCGTATAAAAGCTTAAAAATCAAAGGTTCAAAAATTGCAATAAAGATGGGTACGAATGATACCTTATGCAGTAATTTAGATTTATTTTGGATAAAAGTTATAATGAAGATGTAATCAGAGTTTACGGTTGTCTAGTTTGATTTTTCGTTATTGCTTCCAAGCCCCTGTTTTTCGTGGAGCTTTGCTTCGCTGGGTGTACTACCATCTGGAATTTATATTTTTTGTTTGTAATCTGTACTGAATACTGGTTATGGAGTTGTCTGCACTTTATAAGCCTTTTTATGTATTAATATTTCTATGAAATATTTTCCCCTCCATCGTTCTATGTATTCCGTATACTAGTTTTTCCGTGTCTAAAAAATGGCAGTAGAATACCAAAAAAAAAAGATCGGAAATTACTATAATCAAAGTCAAAAGACATGGCCAAACGACAACACAGAGAAAACATGGACGTTTAACAGCTACAAGACTCGACATTGGCTCGTTCAACCCTTATTTCGGTATGTAATTGTTCTTGCACAAGTTACTTCAGAAATGTTTGATATTTCTGTTAATTGAAAATCGATTCTTATTTGTCCTATTCAAAGATAATGTCAAAAATGTGTTTTAGAGACTAAGAACAAGAAAAGATGAAATTATTCTTTAATTTCTTCTTTTTGCACCGGTCTGCATTTCATGTTTATAAAATTGTTGATTTTTTTACAGTTTTATTTGTTATCATATGACCCGGATATACTAGTATATGGCTTCACGTATATGATGTTAGTCTATCCTTGTGACCAACAGTTGTGCACTTGTACAGTTACATGTTCCGTGAAACTGCTGGCCCACTGATATTAACTTGATTTATCTCTTAAAATTAATGCCAGTTTTAATGTTAAAAAAAAGAAATTACGTTTCTACATTTCCCTTTTAGAGCTTGGTGTCAGGGATTGCAAGTTGTTCGGAAACGACGAGTTCTTTTTGTTGTGTTGATTTACTTGTAAAATCTTTCAAACCAATGTCTTTCATAACTTCTGAAATTATTGCAGGGTTACCATCACAGCGAATCTCTATTGTAAATTCTTCGGAAATTAATTCGAAAAACATTTGTAAATAGAATAAAACATGATTCAAAAGATTATAGTTGATAGTTCCATAAATATCTATAATGCAAAACATTTCGCCGTTCGGTTGTCTGAAGTGAGTTCCGAATGTCATAAGACTGACATCATGGTTTCCTAGAAACGATACAGCCGCACTTGTATCTTCTCTAAACATCAAAGCCGCATTGGATTCCATAATACGGTATGGGGTAAAGAAAACTAACAATCTTTCATCTTTACAAATCTTAGGATATAATTTCTTTTCCTTTATCAGACCTCTCAATTGAGTTTCATTCAATCTATGTACATCTCTTTCAAGGCAATTCCTTGCTAACAAAGTCGTTGGCATGTTCTGTCTTTTGCCAACGAAAATCATGCGTCTCTGAAAAAATCAAGATATTTTACAATAAGTTTTATAAACTAGCAAAGTATTTTACCCCATTCCCTCTCTTTTTCATATGTATATTGGCTTGTCTGTAAAAAAACGCTTTCGGTCCAAAAAAGATTTTTATACTGCAATTGTGTTATTTTTAAAGCGTATTAACGGGAATCTCCGGTTATACCGAGTTTCGATCGTTATTTATGTTTTTCTAGAACTTTCAGTTCGCTTGTGAATTGTGGCATGTGAATGTAGTTTTCAGCACTGTTATCCTTTGTGTACGAATAAAGATGAAGTTTTATACGTCTACAAGCATTATAAAGCATTTAAGCCACGTCTTAAGGCCAAAATGACAACCTTCTGTGTATTAACATTTTGATTGTATGACGTCAACACTGACTTCATATTCCCTTTTTTACTCAATTTAATAAGATAATTCTGTTAGAAAATAAATAATGAATTTTATTTTTGTCTGTTAAGTGAAGACAGAAATATGGTATATATAAACATCTAATTACCCGAAGTGCAATTACTTTAGAGTAAGGTTGTTGGTAGACTTTAGATAAATTTGCAGAAGTTGCAAACACGGTATATTTGAGCTTCGGGTGATGTTTCTTCAGTTCTTCTCCGAGTTTTCGTAAAATTCCCTTCCCTTGAAGTTCCTTACTAATCCGTCCATTTCTCATTGCCCCTGTTTCTTCATTGTCAATTAGGTAAACAGATGACAAGCCTGCCTGAAATTGTCAAAACAAATCATTAGACATAAAACAGTACGATTCTGACAATCACGCTTTAGGAGTAAATTTATAATTTACCAAGCACAATTATTAAGAGCCAGGAATTAAATGGTCGGCAATTTCTAAAACTCATATACCTCCTCCCGTGTCCCCATACAGGTTAACTTTAGGAGGCGTGTATGCATTTCCAGATATTCAATCTGGATTGATCTCCGGGTATTCAGTCTGGATAAGAATTGAATACCAAACAGAGAAAAAGAACAATATTTTAACTGGAGGTCTCGTATTAGGAAAAGAAAACAACTTTATCTAGAAAGGGTTATAAAATATTTGATACTGGCTTTATACTTTGATAACAATATATATTTCACGCAATTGCAAGTATAATACTCTCTGTTCAGAGTAATAAGATAGCAAATAAACAAGAATAACCTGTTATCGTTCGAGCCCAATAGTTTGATATGAAATTGTTGGTTATACATTTCTCTAAAAGTTAGAAATTAGCCGATTTAACATTAAAATTCTGGAATGAAGCAACATGGAATTAGTTTGTTTGGACAGATAATGACGTCAAGAGTTTACAATGCAAAAAGAAAAACCATCCCGAGACTCCCATATCTGCCAGTGACGTAAGCTAATATGGAAAAGCTCATGTCTTAATCTGTTTATCATATACTTCCTATAAGGAGCTTTCATCATACCCGGACTGATACGGCTATTTCAGACCGAAGCAGGCTGATATTGCAATATTAGACTGGGTATGTTGATATGGACTGTGAACATTCACCTATATGACATATGCAAAATAAAAATAATATCTGTGCTTAAAAGATATTGTAAAATATATTTCTGTAATTTCTAGCAAATTTAACCAACGCTTGACCAGTGTGATAAAAATATTTCTCGTCTCTAGTGAGAGAACAACTCGCATGAAATTTCCCGCCAAATCTATTCGGAACATAATCCTCAGTGTTTTACATTATACCATAAGAGAAACATTTTCTACAACTATGAAATTTTTCACATCTTGTTAAATAAATTTTGAAATGTTTAAAAACTCGGCAAGCCTCGTTTTCAAACATTTGCAAAATTTATTTAACTCGATGTTAGAAATTTCATAAATCAACTTAGTTATCGTTGTAGAAACTATATTTGTTTTTGTGTTTGATTTAAACCTTTTTGTATTGTTATAGTACTTACCGGGATCAAGTACGTTTGATATTCGACGTTCGATATTCGACATTCAGAATTATGAATATCAAACTGAATATCAAACGGTAATTTTTTACCGTTTGATATTCGTTCGATATTCATGATAGTTGTTATGAAATGAAGCAAAAAAACTTGAATATCGAATGAATATCAAACGGTAAAAAAGCAACGTTTGATATTCATGTTTATTGCAATTAACTGAATAAAACAAATATGAATATCAAATGAATATCAAACTGAGATTTTTGTCAGTTCGATATTCGTTTGACATTCGTTTCC